>VCRD01000793.1:162218-181158 GCA_006783055.1 Trinorchestia longiramus | reverse complement strand
AATGCCTTCATTACCAACTGTAAGAAGAGTAATGGTCAGAATGTAGCATGTGTAATAAGCTTCTTTGGACGTGTCTCGGGAGTTAATTCTAAGTTAATTACAGTTAGCGATGTACAGTTGCAAATTCACGACTGCAGACGCTAAGGGAGAAGCGAAGGAACGCCTGAACGATTTTATCCGATGGCTTCATGCCGGTATCTCAACCTACAAATATACGCTCTAGACTCAACTAAGCATTGCACATAGAGTGATTCTTAAGACTCTCTTTCTGAGCTGCATTCTCGAAAAGTAGCCACACTTTGGGGAATGTCAAGTGATGTCTGATGGACGTGATGGAGAGTTATTGGAAAATAACCCATGTTCTCTAGCGGAACTCCTAGCAGTCTCACTAAACTCCTAACAGTTTCACTAAACTCCTAGCATTCTCGCTAAAACCATGAAAAGTGTTCACTAAACTCCTAGCAATCTCACTAAACTCCTAGTAATCTCACTGAACTCCTAGCATTCTCACAAAACTCCTGAAAAGTTTTCACTAAAATTCCTAGCAATTTCACTAAACTCCTAGCTATCTCAATAAACTTCGCGCAATCTAACTGAACTCCTAGTAATCTCACTGAACTCCTAAAAAGTGTTCACTTAAATTCCTTACAATCTCACTGAGCCTCCTGAAAACTATGGACGGTGCAGCTCCTGAAAACTATGGACGTTCTTACGTTGAGAAAGAAACTAAGCAAAAACTAAACATTGTGAGAAATTTGTGAGCTGTGCAAAAATTTCGACAAATATCAGGGACATACTTTATAATTGTGACCATTAATGATTAGTAACATATTCTTCATTAGCCATCATTAGATCGTTTATTAGTAGTTTATTCTTCAGTAACAATAATTCATTAGAACAAAACTGAAAACCATATCGTGATGAAGTTACGCGCAGCAGTGATAGCGTTACACGAAGTGAGTTTCATCCCGAGTTATTATTGTCATATTCTTGTCTACTATAGTCATCATAATCAAAAATATAGACCCACAGAGTTCATTCGAGACTCAATGACCTTCTTTCAGTACTAAAGAAGCATGTCCCACCGGCGATACATTCAGGAGGCAGACGTGCATCAATACGCACTAACAAATTAACTGATTCACTTAGCTCCAAGGACAATAGGTACAGTTCAGATATGCTACTCAGCCATTCATTCGTGAAGTCATCACAAATAAACTAAACCTCGATTGCCATCAATTTACATCCGGATAACCAAGCATTTTACGTTGCATGTGTACACCATTAATTACATGGCTGATCTACGAAGCAAAATTGTGGATTCTACTTAATTTCTGATGTTTTTCTGGTAGTTTTTTGATGTGGGAGATATTCCAAAGCATCAACCGAACAAAACTTTCACACACAAAATACAAGATGATTTAATCTTTTGTCTTGAACTTCACAACATCAATATTAATTCCTGCGTCAAACAATAATTGATTTAAAAATTTATGATTGGTAAAACCGTTTCAATGTTAACTTGTACCCTTCAATTATTTCTAGTTCGATCATGATATATAAGTTAACGATCAGATTATATATGAGACCATTTATTCTCCTTTTCCTTGGAATTCTACCGTGTGTGACTGAACCTTGGTTAAAAAATTGGAGCATTAATATCGCTTTGGGCCCACAGGAACAATAGCTGAGTTATTATTCACATTAACGCCAAAGTATAAATTTATTCAGTGGAGCTTTTGCCACTTTATTATATCGATGCCAGGCACCTCTTAAAATAAATTAGATTTCTCTTCAATCACGCTGATGGATGGAGTCAAACTTCTTGTTTACTAAAGCGTGTTTTGAAAGTCATTGTGTTTACACGCTGCCTGAACAGAATAAAGTCATTTAATGTCATCATTTATCATAAGCGGTCAGACCTTCTATTGATCGATTTACAGCTTTCAACAAAACTGGTCTTTATTCAACGATTTTCTTAGCTCACAACGCTTAGTTCTCTGAGAAAAAGTTAGGGACCTTCATAGAACTTACTGATGAAATGTTGCGTCCACCAACACCGATTTTTTTTATCAAGCTCTTCAATGAGCGTCTGTTTCTCTTGTCAAGAATTTGATGCCTCTCACATTTGATACGAAATGAATCAGCTTCTCTAATTGGCTTCCAGCGTTCAATCGTTCTCTGTACATACATATAGAACTTATGCTCATACTTGTTGCTGAAGAAATGTTACTCGTTGGTTCGCCTCATTGATGGAAGGCATTAATGCCTTTTTTATCATGCGGTGAAGCATCTTTCCAAGCGTCTTTATTCTAGCAGCTTGCATTAATATTAGAACAGGTATAAGATTTAAACCAGATGATCGAAAATAAATATTAGAACAGTTATAACATATAGACCAGGTGGTTATAACATGAATATTACGTAGAACAGTTATAACATTTCGACCAGGTGGTTGCTACGTCAGAGATAATGCAGAATTTTGTATGTAGGTTTTCTCTAATGTAAATGTTTCTGAAATGAATTCAAACAAGAAATGCACTTTGTATCAATATATAATTAGTTGTTTTGGACAAGCCGCGTATTTTTAACCACAGATGCGTTTCAGCATAGAGTATAGGAAGCAAATATAAATAAAATAACAAACAACGTGCAACAGGATTTTGCGTATGCATAAATACAGGTTTGGATTATTTTCATTTAATTTCTAAGCACATGTATCAGTTATTTACTTAAAATAAACTGAACGACGTTAGAAATGTATGCAGTGCCTTTCCGAACATTTTGTATTTATGCCTAATATTTTCACACACGTTACATTTATCAATTGGATGACGTCTAATATTTCTGATACTCTTATCGAAATCAGGAGTGTCCGTATCTCTGAAATTTCTGGCGATGTGAAATTAAGTTAACATAATTTATAAGATTAGAAAGATAATGAATTATAGGGCTTAGCCATGTGACAAATCCAAGCCCAAGATTATTAATAAAAGTTTCCAGTGGAGCTAGAAGCTCCACTGGAAATCAAGTGACTGCAAGTCAAGTTCTAGTGACTACAAATCAAGAAAGGCGATATAAAAAATTAGCTCCGCGAGTAAAAGTTTCACCCATGATTTTTTCGAAAACCATTGAAAATACGATAATGATATTCGTAGGTATACCAAAATACTTCATCTACATTATCAAGAGCTATGAAGAATGTACGCTTTGCAACATGGCTTTAGAACAAGGTCAACTTACGGGACAAAAATTAGTACTTTAGACGAATAAGATCATCAGAGTATGAGTAGATTCAGCGAAGGAACACCCCAACTATTGGGTTCATATATATGAAAATTTACTGGTATTGTAAAATGTTCCATCGTACGCTTTCGGGGAGCGTGATGGAGAGAGTTAGGCACGACTTAACACGTTAACTCCGAAGTGGTACGTATGTGTATCACTTAGGTTAGGTTCTGTAATTTTTCAGATCCTTCTAGTGACTATGCGTACAAAGTGTATATTTACACCAGTCAGGCAATCGGAGGCATCGTGTTAACACGTTGACTCCGATTGCCTAATTGGTGTAAAACTTCACTTTGTACCCATAGTCACTAGAAGGATCTGAAAAAATTACAGAACCTAACCTACGTGGTACACATACGTACCACTTCGGAGTCAACGTGTTAAGGAACTCTAAATCTTCAAGATGTATTGAAGAACAATCCCTCCAGTGCGTGTTTTTGGGAGAGATGGGACAATTTCGGAACTCTATTCATTTTTGTGTTAATATTGCACTATTTCTCTCTTTATTAATTACGCAGGTGCAATGGCACGTGTTACATGGGGAGAGTATTCCAAAACTCAGTTCCTCTCACTAGAAAAACGAATGCAAAATGTTAGACTGGAAAGCATGCCAAAATCTATCGAGTATTAAGGAATGATATTGTCAAAGAATGCAGCGATAACTGTCTTGTAAGTTAAACCAATTATATCTCAGAAAAAAGAATAATTATTATATTTGCACATGTTAATGATGAAACATACGTAAGTAATAATTAAATTCTAATTTTGCTTACCGCCTGACGTCATCCTGCGCTGCCTTGATGACGTCCTTCTATTTATGTTTATTCCTTTTTATTTCTTGAGTCCAGATTACAAGCAGGCAAACAAAAATCACTTGAACTAGGATCCCTTATCTCTTTACTTCTCTGCAAATAGTGCATGGATATTAGTCAAACACTTATATTTATATGAGCTAAATTCATAACTTGTAAGTTGAGCGACTGCTCATTCGCGCAGTCGAAAATTCGAGCAGGGGTACGTAAATTTTGTGTCCCTTCTTTCACCAGCACAATTTGAAAATTGTCTCAAATGTTTATCACAAAAATGTTCGTTTGAATGTTCGTGACGGTCTACAACAAAAAATAAGATACAGGACAGTTTTGTAGAGACGACAATTTTTGTGTTCTTAGAGTTATAACAATAACACTGTGCTATGAAATCTCCTGCGCAGCAATGAGGTAGTCATCGGGCAGATAGTCATTAAAAACACAATAATTTTTCTTTATTTGATTGGTGAAACAAACACACACAAAAAAACACAGAGAAGCAGTATAAACTGACCAACTTTTTCTTCTTCTCTACTTACTCCAAAACCATTTCTAGTTTCATTTAAATTCACCAACCCATTCACTCCACTTCACCAACCCATTCACTCCACTTCACCAACCCATTCACTCCACTTCACCGACCCATTCACTCCACTTCACCGACCCATTCACTCCACTTCACCGACCCATTCACTCCACTTCACCAACCCATTCACTCCACCATAACCTTACTCCAGTCGCATGGAACAAATCTCGCCCCATATTCCAGTCGCACTCCAAACACTACTTGCATTCCTCCCACTGTAGCGTTCACTCCTCCGTACTCCTGGAATCACTCCCTCCGTTACTCCAAAACAATGTCTAACTTCACCCATTCCGTCATCTCTCCAGCGGCTGATGACAATCACTTCTGTCACTCCAGCGGTATACACGACACTCCAGTTCTCAACACTCTTCCCCCTCCGCCACTCCACCTGTACCTAGAGTACTCAACTCAACCGCTTGTAGTACTTCCAATGCCACTCACTCACCCATTAGTCTAGCACTCATAATACCACTCACAGTCCACCCACATCTAAGCCACTCAAGCGCTCACAACACCACTTATACTTCCACACTCAAGCACTCGTAATGACATTCAAACTACATCCACATCCCTGCCTGACCACTCGTGGGCTCACAATATCACTAGTACCCCCACCACTCGAGCACTTACGATGCCACTCACAGTACACTCACACCCTGACCACTCGAGCACTTACGATGCCACTCACAGTACACTCACACCCTGACCACTCGAGCACTTACGATGCCACTCACAGTACACCCACGCCCTGACCACTTGACCATTTACGATGCCACTCAAAGTACACTCACACCCTGACCACTCAAACACTCACTCTACCAGCACTTCGAAGGGAATGGAGAACGGCCATTGCTCAGAGCACCAGCCAAGGATAAGAAAGTGGCTCTCGAAGTGCTATTGGTCAGATGGCAGGGACAGGGGATGTTCGTCCAGGATAACCGGAATTTGAAGTATAGTGACCTCGTCGCACTCTCACTAGCTTTTTTGCCTCACTGAACTATGCAGGTTTTTACTCCGCTGCTCTACCTCTACATCGTCCTTTTCGCCTGCCCTCAAAATGCGTACCTCAGATTATGTACGAGTAGCTAGCCGCTCCCTTGGTGCGTTCCGCTCTGAAAGTGAAACTCTTCCTGGGAATTCTGTTTACTGGGACTTCTAGTGATGAAAGTTTTGCATAAGGTTGTGGTTGAAGGAAGGTGGTTATTGTGAAGAGAGAGGCAAGCTGTCATTTTCGTGAAATCCACGATAGGGAATTTATTAGGAAATTTCATGAGTGAATGGTTAGCACCACTTATGGAAAGCTGTGAAAAACTAACGAGGTATTATTTTCTTTGGATAATTTTGCACTAAGATATTTGACAAAGAAATTCAGGTCGAAAAATGTAAATTATTGAAATGATGCGAATTCATCAAGATACAATTTGAATTTTTCAATTGAAGCTTCTCTGAAGGAACAATTTTAGATTTTTTTTTGAGAATATTACTTCAAAGATGGAAGCACCATCGCTCATTTTCCTTCATATTCCTTCAGTAACACTTTTATTTCTAGATTTTTATGATACATGATTTTATTGAAGCAATTAATAAAAAGAAACAATTCGATTCAAAAGGTTCCTGGTGACTAAAAAACTTCTGATTTACTAAAATTAATGATGACTTTATTCCTTGTGTCCAGGAAAATAAAAAATAAAAAAATTATTCCTGCAGAAGTACAACTCACTAAGTTGAAATGCGTAGAAATTGTTATATTTTTGAAAAATACACGCCAGTAAAAACTTCATTTCAGATGTTGTACTGTTTGTTGTATCAAATACAATATTGTCCCACAGTATTCTCGTCTAAAATAAATTTTCTAGGCTTATGTTCAGTATTTTTGCAACAAACGTTTAGGAATTGCTCCCATGTGCTACAAATGTGTTGAAGTATGTGCTTAGAATTACGCATCATCTTTTTACTCTTTGAATTACTATTTTAGAATTTATTGACAGGTAAATATTTCCGTCAACTTTTTCGAAGTACATCTGCTCATCCAAAACTTCTTACTATTAATTTCTTATATTCAGGATTTAATTTTACCAAACATTGAGCACTGGAATATAAAAATTACTCTGACGGCTTTCAAATGAAATGTTCGAAATTATGTGACGTATGTTCGAATACATGAGAAGCAAAACAAATTTCTCTGTTCCTGCAACTCAAGTCAGATATTTTCTTGACTAGTATTCTTAAAATAATGTATGGCGTTTGCCATTTTGTGATGGGATCTAAAATATTAATTATGAAGTAAGTCTTACTTTCACAGCCATTGCTCGAAGTATGGGTAGGATCTACTGCATGTTCTGATTTAAAAGGTTTGAGCCAATCTGTGCCTCACAAAATATAAGCCATATTACTGGCCAGTTTTTTTTCAGCAAGGTCCTACTAACGCCAATCACGTTTGCAAACGAATAATCTGGCCAGAAAGCTGCTTTGTTGCGCAACATCAGCAGGCAAGTCATTGCGGTCAAAGTGCACAGGACAATTTATGTGTGGTGAAAGGAACTTGTTTATAATTATATTTGATGGCACAAACCTGTTGTCCAAAGGCTTCCAGTTTTTATCACCAATGCCCTCTGAACACTCGAGCACTTCCTGACCAGAACTAGTTCCTGTCATGAGGGCATTGATTAAAAGGGACAAAGCTTCTCCAACTAAACGTCTAGTTCACTGTCCTGGAAGAGGGAGCTGGAGTTCAAATGGCTATAAAGGGATAAGTGAAAGGTAAAATTTGACTTGTGCCTTCTGAAGCTTTTTCATACGTGTCCCTGAATGATGATTAGTTGCAGAAGAACTGCACGAATATCGAATTAAAACTTCATTGAAGAAGTGCATCCATCAGAAGATTTTCATTAAAACAGCTTAATAATTTTATAAGAATATACTACTGTGAGTGGGTTCTGTGCACGAAGTAAGAGGGAAAAACGAGTAACATATGAAACGTGAGAAAAAATGTCATACAAAGAAAAACTGATGTGAAGCTACTGTTAAGATATCTCCCAAGTCAAATTTTTATCGAATAGTTCGCAAATTATGACTCATTGTAGGCAGAAGAAAGTCCCTAAACTTGTCATGAATTTATAGTTAAGTTATGTGCTATTATTGATTTTTTTGTACGTTGATATATGATGATAACAGGAGCTTTGAATGTTTTTTCCCAGTATCACTGATTTGCTATCAATGTTGAAACAGCGACAGAACATTTTTACAGCTTCCCGTTGTGAGTGGGAACGCGATATGACATTTTTCAACGTACGAGGAAGAATAAAGTGAAGCTGCATTGCAAAGTAATGAAGGAAAGGCAATCTCCGGAAGCTTGAGCATCATAAAAAAGTGAATAGAATAGAGTAGAATATGGAAACAGAAACAAGCTGTTTCGTTCATATTTGGGTTGTTATCCAAGTCCCATGTTGTCAAATGTAAAAGCATCACGCACAGTCATGTATACGCACTTTAATCACGTACAGGAATTTCAATCACAAAAACGCACCGCAAAATACAGGGTGTTTCAGAATTGAGGTAATGAACTTTTTGGTAGGTTAATGAAAATTCAAATGCACAATTTTGATTTCAAGGGTTAGTGCTCAAAAATTAACTTTACGGCATGGGACTTGGGTAAAAACGGCATGGGACTTGGGTAAAAACGGCATGGGACTTGGGTAAAGACGGCATGGGACTTGGGTAAAGCAACCGAATAATTATCAAAGTAATTATCCGACCCAAGAATGGGGCAGAAGGTTCGTTCCTATAGCCTCATTCTATTCTATTAATAATAATCACACAATACAGTGTTGCATTTATTCACTGTAACAACCCTTATTACGAACTACAGCTTTAAGTCTATTTACATATACATCGCAAGCGGCACGTATTCCCTCTGCAGTTTTGCTTTCAGGGACTCGAAAGAAGTGTGAGGAGTAGCTAAGATCTTTGTCTTCAAAATGAATCAGATAGAAAAGTCCAAGCGATTGAGGTCGGGGCTCCTTGCTAGCCATACATCTTTGCTTATGGAAGATGGAATGTTCCTCTGAATCCAGGTTTGGGTTATGTTGGAGCCATGTGATGGTGTTGAATCCTGTTGGAGACTTGATGGTAAACCTTGAAAATGTTCTGTACCCCATGGTAGTAACTTTGATTCCAAAATAAGAGAAATGTAGGGTTCTGAGTTCAATTTGATCCCACAAGACTCTAAAACAAGCGGAGATCTTCCTGTGGCTGTCACAGTTGCCCAAACCATGACAGACTGTATTTTGAAGTCTCGTAACAATCCTATCCTCGACTGAACTTGAGGTACTCCAAATTCAGTCGTTCTGATTGTTCACAACTTGTTGAATGTTAATTTGTGCTCATTTGTGAACACTAAGTTTGGGAGTGTGCCTTGAGCTATCTCATTAACGATGTGACGACTTCTTTCAGCCCTCATTCTCTCCTGAAGTTCAGTAAGCTCATGACGTTTCATAGTTTTGTAAGGTTTCTTTCCCAGATCACCCTTCAACAATCGATACATTGAAGTCATGTTTACACCGGTTTCTGCAGCCAGTTCTCGATGGGATCGACGTGGGTTTCGATACAACTTCTCCCGTGTGTTTTCGACAAGTTTTTTGGTCCGAACACTTCGTTTCCGACCTTGTCCTGGTTTATCAAATTTTGTACCTGTCTACTTAGACTTTTTAACCATTTTCAAAGAGTTGAACGGTTCATTTTTATTTTTATTGTCATTGATACGTTACTCGCACCTGCTTTGTGGAGCTTGATAACAATACTTCGATCCACAGCCATTATATAAAGTATCAATTTAAAAGTTAGACACTTGAAATTGACATTATTTTACTACCTTCAAAATAATATAATATTTAATAACCAAACATTGATTTTAAATGATTTATTTAATATGCATAACTTGTTGCCCTAATTCTGAAACACCCTGTAGTTAGATGGCTCGTGTTATACCTAAATATTATTCGTGGTATGCAATAATTAAACGACTTACAATGCACAGTTTTTACACTACTCACGATACACAATTCTCACAAGAACTTTTTTATAGAAAAGTTAAATGACTCACGGTTTACACATTTATGATTCATGGTTTGCAACAGTTATCCAATACAAATCACTTGACGTTTCGAGAAGTCTTATCTCGTCTACAGAATTTTTTTTTCTGGAATTTTAATTTTATGTCTCAACATATATTCATTAAATTTTACTCTGCATTGGCAGTAGTGTAACTACCAAGGAAGTACTTTATGATGATAGTGGTGTAACTACCAAACGAGTACTGTATAAAGAAAGTGTGCTCCACGAATGGATACATTACTCATCAATTATTCAATGCAGAAAATTTCCTTTCGCTTATTATGCAGTTCACAATGCCCCTCAGCTCACAATTCTAATGATTTTTTGTTTAAATTATTGCCATTTGCATGTGATTTGTGAAGCAATTAATTCGTTATTGAAACATTCGATCAGTCGTTCAAGTTCTTCTCTCAGACGTAATCCCTAAGCTTAAGATGTACGTGATCAAAAGTTTTCATCAAAATAAAAAAACGCACGCCGTTTTTAGGAGTCATGTATGTAAATTTAGAAACAAGTTTTTATTTTATTTGAATTAAAAATTTTCATTTCTTACGTTTCTTGATTCGTTTACAACCATTTCTTTATTTTTTATATGTCATGAATTTTCTAATTCTAGCACTCGATGTTCTTTTGTACTTTCTACAAATTTTCCAGAGTCATTTTTCCATCCATCCTGTATCGTTTCTTATCATAATTCTTTCGTTTTCTAAAATTTCCTGTCTCGTTCTTTGTTCCTTTTCCTCTTCCCAAAATTTTCCACTTTCCTTGTTCACTTGTTCTGTGTATCTCCTTCAAACACTCCATTGTAATACTGTTCTATGTACATCTTTTAAAAAGAACCTTGTAATGTCGCTCTATGCATATTAAAAAACTCTACAGTACCGTTCTATATAAATCTTCAAAATAAAAATAAAAACCCCTGCCATACCGTTGTATGGATCTCGTTTCAAAACACCACTGTAATAAACTGAACAAGGTTTTTCCTAAGCTACCTCTACTAAGACACGGAAGGCGATTCCCTCGTGTAGATTTGAGTTCTAATGTCAACACTAGACTGCAATGGGGAGAGTCCATGATAGCTGCGAAAACACACTCAGCTAAGTACACAAAATTTGTCCATATCTGCCAAATAGTGAATGAGCTCGAGCTTGTTGTCCATAGTTGCATTCTTGTCTTGTTAACGGGAAATTTGGCCTTGGTCAACAGATTGATGCTAGAGGCACTGATAGATTTCTCTTGCACTCTGAAGTTGATGCATGATTGACACGTATTATGGCTGGCTGAATTACGTTGATGTATTGTAATTAATGGTCCTACCAAACAAAAATTTATAGTGTTTTCATTAGCAAAAACTTTTTTGCGTTTATCAAGCGTATTAGCATCTGCACTGAAGCCATGAAAGCATGAACTTGGCTTATTAGACAAATATAAACATGTGATTGGGTCATTCATGCTCCTGTTTAGCAGAAAAATTAGAGTAAATGTGATACCTTGAAGAAAGGTTTGCTGCTGCTGCAGCGAGCTAGCGTCAAACTCCAGCACTGTATCTGACTGGAATTGTTCTAACCAGGGCAAAAATTTGAAGACGATACCCATTTTCAGTAGTTTTCAAGTTTCAGTACTTGCGTACGTTAAAAAAGGTCTATTTTCATTACAGAGCATGAACCACTACTGTTCTTGTAAGTTGTTGCTCCTTATACTCCCATCTGATTTGCCACGGCAGAGAACCCACTTTTTTCTACACTGCTTGGTCAGCATCAAAATGTCTAGTCTGTGTCCAGCCAAGCGTTATTTCAGTCAAGTTTAAACCTCGTCAAGTTTAAAACCGTACAATCAACCTACCGACAATAAATACAAGGTTCATTGAAATCTAATAAATTTTAACTCGCTCTCTTCACCTCAGGTCAGGTCTCTTTTGGACCACACCAGTTATTAAGTAATTTTAGAGAGTCTACAGTTGTCGCAATTACTTCATTACGAGACTGACGTTTGGCTCACGACGGAACACTGCTTTCTCGTCCCTGTCTTTAATTTGGACAGCCGTTACTGCCGTACTCATCACGACGTCTGAATCAAGTCTTTGGAGGCTCATCTCCAGAGTGACCCGAGCGCGCTTTCCATTTCCATGTGTGAGGAGCTTCGGATAAATACGATGTTCCACTTTCATGGCTGATAAATAGATTTCTTTGAGCTTCAGCCACATTAATAGAGTTCTTTGAGCTTCAGTCACATTAATGGGTTTCTTTGAGCTTCAGCCACATTAATAGATTTCTTTGAGCTTCAGCCACATTAATGGATTTCTTTGAGCTTCAGCCACATTAATAGATTTCTTTGAGCTTCAGTCACATTAATGGGTTTCTTTGAGCTTCAGCCACATTAATGGATTTGTTTGAGCTTCAGCCACATTAATGGATTTCTTTGAGCTTCATCCACATTAATGGATTTCTTTGAGCTTCAGTCACATTAATAGATTTCTTTGAGCTTCAGCCACATTAACGGATTTCTTTGAGCTTCAGCCACATTAACGGATTTCTTTGAGCTTCAGCCACATTAATGAATTTCTTTGAGCTTCAGTCACATTAATGCGTTTCTTTGAGCTTCAGTCATATTAATGGATTTCTTTGAGCTTCAGTCACATTAATGGATTTCTTTGAGCTTCAGTCACATTAATGGATTTCTTTGAGCTTCAGCCACATTAATGGATTTCTTTGAGCTTCAATCACATTAATGGATTTCTATGAGCTTCAGTCACATTAATGGATTTCTTTGAGCTTCAGTCACATTAATGGATTTCTTTGAGCTTCAGTCACATTATTAGTCTAATAATTTCTAGCTCAAATTCAGCTCAAAGGATCTCGATGTGGTTAAATTTCTGCAATGAGTTTCGAGTTGTTTACGTTGATTGTTGACCTGCGTATTTTCTTCATATGATTTTTTTATTTCAGATGGTTTGTTTATAGCCATTTCATTCAAATTTTATTTTTGTATACAATTGTGTTCATGTAGTTTTAACTGTTTCTGCACTGCTATTCAATTACGAGTATGAGGAATGAAGGAAGATTCGGTGAATATACTTGACATTTTAAAACCACTAGTGTAATTTAGTTAAACCTTGCCCAGTATTCCGAACGTAAATTCTCCAATTGTTTGCAATATACTGTAAGTGGTGAATCTCTTTTATTATTTCTATTCACTGTTGTCAATAAAGCCATGGGCCTTGTGATAAAAATAATATGATAATAATGAAGCCTTGCCTTACAGCCTTAATAATGATAATAATGAAGCCTTGCCTTAAAGCCTTAATAATGATAATAATGAAGCCTTGCCTTAAAGCCTTAATAATGATAATAATGAAGCCTTGCCTTAAAGCCTTAATAATGATAATAATGAAGCCTTGCCTTACAGCCTTAATAATGATAATAGTAAAGCCTTGCCTTAAAGCCTTAATAATGATAATAATGAAGCCTTGCCTTAAAGCCTTAATAATGATAATAATAAAGCCTTGCCTTAAAGCCTTAATAATGATAATAATAAAGCCTTGCCTTAAAGCCTTAATAATGATAATACTGAAGCCTTGCCTTAAAGCCTTAATAATGATAATAATAAAGCCTTGCCTTAAAGCCTTAATAATGATAATAATAAAGCCTTGCCTTAAAGCCTTAATAATGATAATAATAAAGCCTCGCCTTAAGCCTTAATAATGATTAGAATAATAAAGCCTTGTGAACTAAATTTTTACTTCCTTAACACACATTTTACGTGAATTAAAGATGGAATAATATTTGATTCATTTGTGTTGAAATTTATGCTTTAAATTCAACAAGCAGATTTACGGCAAACTGATGATTTGTGAGTTTGTGATCAGGACTGCAAAAGCGTTTGATAAACATTTTCTTGACTGATGTCATAGGAAATTAATTCCCTCAGCGCTTGCTTAGCATTTTTGAAACCTACAGTCACCCATCGTTATCGTTATGGTTATTTTTTACATTAAAAGTCAACATCAACCCGGAGATTTATGTTATTATTTTATGGACAATTTACGCTGTACGCTGAAGTGCAATTGATAAAACATATTTTAATCGAATGAAACCATTTCAAAAATGACAAACAATTTTGGCACTTTGATTTTGGGAAACTTGGATTTTTAGGCTCTCAATATCATCAGATTTTTGCTGTGTCTACTGTTTGTGTACCTGAAGTTAGCCTCCTAGTCAAATAACTTCAGTCAACTTTATACTGAGGTCAGCAACTTTCTATTAATGATCGCAACTTGCTATCAATATCAGCAACTTGCTATTAATGTCACTATCTTGCGATTAATGTGAGCAACGTAAGGACAAATACATTAAAATGCAACATTAAAAAGGGCTCCGATATGTAGTTTCACTCCTTCACCATTAGAGCGTAAAGGCATAGACCAACCAAGTCTACGTAATTTCAAGTATCCCCATTACAACTCACTTCGTGTTGGGTTAAATAGCAATTCTCCCTGTAAGCATCCACAAATTGAAAATGCGCGCGTACTCAGAAGTAAAACCCGACGTACGTACATCTTATACTCGTAATTATATTTTTGAACGTCGAATGTATTGCCATGTCAATTATATTTAATTATTCTTTGCCTCTGCAACCACAAATACATTAATATTCCTGTTATTATCAACGTTTTCGACGTATATTACACTTGCGGCATTTGCAGGTATCATCCTCGATGAAAACCTGAAAAACCATACACTTATAGAGGTCATTCGTGATCCAAAGGTTACTTACAATTTTCCCCGAAGTTCTGAGAGTTCCACGCTCGCGTAGTTTTTCTACCATGCCACGATAGTGTTCAGCCACGGGAAGTCTCTCCAGCACCAATCCTTTCTCTTCTAAATGATAGGCCTGAGGACAACACAGCAACCCTATCGTGACTGTACAGAGTCGTTCTGTCCCGGGACAGTTGGAGGAAACTATCATTCACAGTTGCATAAAATGGTGTGTTTTGACAAATTATCACCAGATTAAGATGCAGAAACCTTTGAAGTATGTGGTAGAGTATGTGGGAAATGTGTGTGTGTGTGTGTGATGGTGTAGCCTTCTTAGTGCATCAGATGTGGAAATGTATGTGTAGAGGTCTAGCATTTTAGAGCACGAGACGTTGGAGTGAATGAGTAGGAATCCAGTACTTGCATTTGCGCTTCTTAGTAATAAATGCAAAGCGCAAGTGTCTTCATTTTAGTTACCAAGAAACGTGCTTTATACCAAAAAATATATCTGTTCAATTCATATGACAAGAAGTCTCTAGTTCTATCCGTATTAGCGGAGAGGTACGTGACAACAAAGTGACTATTATTTTGGCACTCAAAAACACTATTGCTCATAGTTACCATAAAGTTGCTTTTCAATAATACCTAGTGATAACCACTGAAAAGAGATAAAGAATTATTATATGAAAGACCACTTCATTCAGCATACCCACCATAAGCTAACGAGGTTAACTCAAGAAGAACAAATTTATATTCTTATTTTTTTACGGTTAAGAAAATCTCTACCATTTGTGCTTCGCTTGTTATTAGTATCGTTGGTACTTCTCATTGTCTGCGTAAACAGAATTTCCGTTATTTTGCGTAATTTTAAATATCATCTCATAACGATATCATTTTATCGTATCCTAGTTTGATCACCACTATTGCCCGACCTTCATCGAAATTATATCTTATTAAGTAGTCTGCATTATAACATAAGTATATTATTCCGGTGTTGAGAGGTTTCTGAGTTATTCTTTTCTTCAAATTGAAAACGTGACCAGGCCCTGGCAGGTAATATTTTCATGAGAGCTCTGGTCAGCAGTTCACACGAGAGAAAATTCACATTCCTCGCCTAGAAGCCGTCATTGTACCTACAATACAACTAATAATGGTTTAAGAGAGAATATATCACGAGTTCCTTTCGACATAATGTGGGATGTGGTGTTCCTTTTACACTTCATTTGTCCCCTGTTCTGACTCAACAGACAAAAACGCTAAGTATTTTTTTGCGATTTCCGCAGTGGAGTAGATGAGCTTTCTACAAAGAAAGCGTAGAAGTAGAAAGGCAGGGAAAGTTTTTTTGCATCGCCCTGGAAACATGCAATTCACTACCAGAATGTGACGTCATCCTGTGAATCGTAAATATTCTTAATACAGTTTGTGTATAAACACTTCGTGCTCTTGACATGAGTACATAATCTTGTAACAGAATTTTAGAGCCTACGATGTAGACCCACGACAAAAATAAATAATGGGAGTAATAATAAAGGTCGTAAAAATCATCGAGTAAGCAATAAAAAACTTCTAGAAATACAATAGCGGTATTTGCGTACATTTGATTAAAGAGAAAAATAAATGACATTGTGTAAATGAATGGATTCGAAGAATATCAGGGATGCAAAATATATTTCTCCAATGAAAAATTGTTATTCGTAAATAATGTAATTGATGACTGTCAATACCTCTTTAATTTCTTCAACTCGGAATGTGAGATGATTTGAAAAGTGTCAGTGAACTCTGAAATAATTCATGGACGGTGCGTCAATGCATGTAATCTTTGCTCTGTATTTTACTGCACTTACGCATGAACAGACGATTCATTTTATCATTGGCTCGTTATCAATCAAACGCTCTAAACCATCGTTAGTATACTCTTTTATGACGGAAAATTCTCAATAAATCAAATACTTAACCTAGTATACCTTTAGGTTCATTGAGTAGCATAAAACTTAACTCCATAATGTGGAGTAATGTTCACAATCTAGGACGCGCATATGTTCGAATCAGATTAATTCAAATACTATTTTCTTTCAATTGAAAAGTCTTCGATCCAGCAGTTAAGCGGCCCAAGAAACTTCAGTAAAGATGAGGGTGAGTACAATGTCGCTTTATTACCTTACATGCAAATACATTAAGAAAAACTGGCGCCAAAAGAGTCAACATTTATGTAATTTTAGGGGCTGCGCAGAACACCACTCGCCGGAATGCTTTTAAAATGTGATTTACAGTAGAATTCCTTTTAACTGGCGGTTGCAATTGATATTGTTTTCCTTTTATGTCTAGCGAGTCTATGAAGTGTTTGTGGTTACTTGGGTGACATAATAGGAGGTTTAAATAAGGTTTTAAAGTATTTTTAAGGGAACGCCTGAAATAACGATAATTTTTATCAACCGGCAACTGCAAAGGTTCCATGGGTGCCGGTTAAAAAGACTTGCACTGTATTGGCATTCACGAGCATGACAATGCAGTGTAAAAATTGTGCTTCATTTGTGGGTGTTATTACCGAAGACTTTTGTGCATTTGGCCGTTTCGATTTCGAATCATTTGTCGATTATTTTCTAACAGAAAACTCAACCTTTCAATGCAGCACTGACGGCCCTAACAGAATGTGGGACCCTTTTATTCTTGTATATTAGACATGCTATACTGATGGCGAGCAAGTATGAGGTCAACCAGTTTTAAGCCTCTACAACGAGAGGAATTTTACGCCCACTCAAGAAAAATGAATTTGGATTCTTTAAATTGATTTGATATAGATGCAATTATAGAAAATTAAAATATGTGTTATCATAATATGTCTATATATGATGCTTTCTAATGATTAAAGATGGGTGTTATCCATCCCAACTATATTTTTCCTTGCGTAAATTCATATGCAATGTAGGAAACATCAGTAAAACTTTATGATCGCAAATATACTGCAGGTAAGTTTAAGTTTAATACTGTCAATTCTTCTTTCTACATGTGTTTTCAAAATCACACGGTATATTTCCTTGTTCATATATCAATCGTTTCTAACTGGTATACAAGAAATACTGCTACCTAAATATGATAGTAGGTAGAAGTTTGTAGTAACAGTGCCAAAGTAGATTTTCAGAAGTAGTAACATAATCCACCAAATAACATCAGCAATGTTATTACTGTGATCTATAAAGTGTACGTGTTTTTACTGGTGCCGAAATGAGTTACTCATGCCGTAATCGCTACAGAAGAGTTCTGCTGCCGTGCTCATTACTACTTCCCAGCACCGACGCTGTCATAAACGTTAGTATTCAAAGGGCTGCTTTTTGTCACGATTATTTTAGACTCAAAAGTCATGGGTCTGCTTTGCAGTAATGCTGTAATTTACTCTCTCTGTGACCTGAAAGTGACAGCAGCGTAGGCTGTTTTTAATGTGTGACTTAGCAAAAGGTTGAGCTTCAATACCGTGCACCAGAAGTCTAGACTTGAGGAGCTTGAGTGAGAGTCTTGACGAAATTATTAAGTTGACCACAAATTAACTGGTCAGTGCTTGCATGTGCACCGTTATCTATACACATAGAGCATCAATGAGTCGTATGTATCAAGGTTTGGAGTGTGATGTTCAACAAATCACAACTAAATAGAATAAACTATAGTAATAAGAATGAGTCATTTGGTCTATTTTCGGGCTGTTACGAAAATCCCTTGCTGTCTAAAGTAGAGACATCAATCACGCACATACGCCTCAATCATGTCAGAGTGAATCTACTTCTGCTACACTAATTTCACACAATCCATGTTATTGCATCGGTCATCTTGTGCGTGGGTAGAAGCTATATGATCGTAACAAATTAAATCAAGTATATGTAAAATAAATACGAGCTTGTATTCCACCTACTGAGCGTTACGGGTCGACCGCTAATTACGAATCATAGTTTTTAAAATCTTGGTTTCCGAGTAGGTGTTTTGTTGAACCACCTGTAAATATTCCGAAAGATTTCGTAAAGGGATAAGCTAACGCCATTCTTTTTGTAAACAGCTTTCTTAGGTCGAGAATGTCGGAATGATGAGGTCGAGAATGTCGTAACTGCACACTGACGCCATCGTCAAGTACAGTTGATTTTACGATGTAAAGTAGTCAGTGACCTTTGGTTCTGAACAACTGAATTTCGACATACTAAAGAGAAGTAATGAGATGCAGCACGCTCATGAGTGGTACACTGATGATTATACTAATGTGTTGGAGTTCATCAATGAAAATCAGGTCACAAAGTGCAGTATTCACTTCGTGTGAATGCGTGTCACACCTCATACTCTGCGTGCCACACCTCATACTCCGCGTGATACACCTCATACTCTGCGTGTTACACCTCATACTCTGTGTGCCACAC
>VCRD01000793.1:122001-161875 GCA_006783055.1 Trinorchestia longiramus | reverse complement strand
TGTGCCACACCTCATACTCTGCGTGCCACACAACACCACTCAGCCTGTAGTAGACCATCGCCTTAACTCACCACTTATTCAACATTTCCTGTGCACGGAAAACAGTGCCCTGGTCAATAACATTTACTAGACCTATTTGGCAGTTGCGTCTTTATTCACTACTTCACTTATATTTCACAATAGTTCATATAGCCTGATGGTAAAACTGGGAGCTTCTGAACGTAGAAATTGGTTCGCACGAGCGTAGGGTTTGATTCCTTTGTGCTGGCTGAACAATTTATTCATTAGAACTAGACTGTGGAAACGAGTTGGTGTTGTACGTCTGCTCGGTGACGACCGAATTTCAGGTAGAAAAGAATTGAAAAACTGCCGCTTCTTCATAGATTTTTTGTTGTAATTACAATTATCATCAAACAGTGTCCGGGTGCATCAACTTCACCTCTAAAATGCGCTTAAAGATTTTGCAATTATCAATAAACGGCTTTTATTTTTAAACGTCATTGCTCGTAAGGAAATTACTCAAATTTAACCTCAGGTTTTAAGTTATTGTTTGGAATTTATTGCTGAAAATCTTGAATTATAAATGATCCTTACATAAAATATCATTTCCATAATTTCATGTTCTTATGTATTTACCCTCTCGAAATGAGGAAGTTCGACTTTGGTACTGTTCAAAAATTCCTCATCATCTAAGAAGGTATGATATTTACAGATTTTTTGGTGTAGTTAAATTTTGCCATGAATATACACAGCTAAATTGTGGGAGTGGAACGTACTATTCTTGAGTCTTTATGCGACCTCATTCAATATTTATATTGCCGTCTACGATATTTATGCGAGTATTTTTCTCCAGCCTTTCACATAAAATTTTTCAAAAATAATAATTCGTACAATACTTTGAAGTTATTTTATTCATTACGTGCTTTAAGAAACAGTTCAATGGCACCAAACAACATTTACTACCTTACTGGTGACCACAAGCTACCCCGTCGTTTCTTTGTTGCAGCGGCTGCCAAATGAAAGTTTTGCGTTCCCTTTGCCTCTTGAATGTTGAACGAATTTATTTTCACAAGGAATTCTGGGCTGCCTCATGAATATATTTCTCTCTTTATTTCTTCATTTTATCTGCCTTGTTTTTTCTACTTTGGCCCTTTGTCCTTTCTGCAGAGAATTTTTTTTGGATGTTTCAACTTGGTATTTTATGCCCCAACTCTGTTTTTTCTTCTGTTACACCGTATCACAGATACCATAAGTATTATCAGAAGATGTTAGTGTGTTTCCAGGACGTACGCAAACTGTAGCTTACATCAACTTCAAATCTATTCTTAAGGTATTGCGATATTAAAAGTTACATTTTCAAGATAAACCTTGATCACTCGCACAGAAGTAGCCTTCCGTGCCTCTATATTTCTTCATAACTCATTCTTACATTCTCCTTCTTGCTCAGATAAGAGTTAGAGCACTTGTAAAATTCCCTACGTAGCTTTCGATGTTCTTTAACTTCATTTATACTTCACCGTTCACATTAGAAATTGTATCTTTGTCTCCTCGACAGCATCTTAAACTTACCATTTTCTATTATGAGTTCAATTCTTGGTTCTTCTATCCGTCTGATTTGATTTGTAATATAAAATTTTCTGTGCATACAATATAAAGTTGTATTTTCCGTGATTGCTATTATAACTTCTCTAGAAAAAGACTGAAGACATTTGATTCATTACGCTCAAATTAATGTCTTTTTAATTCATGGGCCCAAAAATGAACAATAAAAATAAACGTTACTGTAGTATAGTTAATTATATTATAGTGTACCAACAATATATTTAAATGACCCCCGCCAACAACCATCATTATATTTCAGATGCAAATCTTGCAGAAAATTTTCTATTTTTCAACCTTTTTTCCCTTCGTCGTATCTGAAGGCATACACAAGTTCAGAGTTCACCACCTTAGGAAACAAAGAAAAACACAAAAGAGCAAGGCCGTTATTTCCTTATACAGACCGAGACACATTTCCTCCACCCTAATGAAGACTCACACGCTGTTCTTTCTTCACTTTCTCCAATTCTTCCCGAGATCCAAATAAAAACTACCCATTCTCTCAAAAGTCTTTCAAGTCTGTTCTAATCAACGTCTGTTAAAGAAAAGGTTGTCGTGTTCTTCGTTTTAAGTGCGTAAACATTTCAAAAACCGATCTAAGAGCCAGCAGACTGTAGTACTCGATAGCCTTGATTATAGTCAATCTCCCTCTCTATTGAAACTGCCTACGTAATGTTCTCACCAGGAATTGATAAGGGTTCCCTATTTCGAATAATGATTACCTCAAAAATGGGTCAAATGATCGTTAAGGAAATTTCGCAGGGCTAGTCTCGGCCAATCCACTGTGGTTATAAGGCGCACAATTTTAGCAACACTGCGTCTAGTCTGCTGCAATTTTTAGATAAACTGCGCTTTTCTGTTGCAATTGATAGTCACGACGCTTCGTAGACTGCTATTTTACAAACATCATGTTTTGTTGGTAGTATTTCATCGATGCGACATCATATCACCGTTTCTATTATCTGTCGGGAAATAGTGATGTATTGTCTAGCAAGGTGATGCAAGTATCATTTGGTAGAGAAATGAATGCATCATTTTGCAGGGTAATGGATGCATCATCTTGCAGGGTAATGGATGCATCATCCAGCAGGGTAATGCTTACAGCAGCAAGATGGGCTAATGAATAGAACCCAACCTGATGAAAAATAAGGGCAAAAAATACGATTTGTGTGCAATATTCTGCATGAAAATGTATTTCGATTGTAATTTACAAGTTTTACTCCAGGTGCACAACCACGAAATTTCGTAACGAACACTGCATTGTGCTTACAGCAGTAGTTGATTTCAATACTCGCATTGCAACCAGCTCCTCGACCTATTAGCTACAATACTATTCCTATCTTATTCACGCAGAAAGGTTACTACAATGAATGAAAAACTGTTTATTTTCTCAATAATAAAATCGTGAGTAAAAAAACTGCAGTTTAAGGTTTTTAGTATAAGATATCAAATTCTTTATTCAACTTTTCTTGTATAGAATATATTGTGGGTTTACATTTACTTCAGGAAGTAAAGTGAGGTATGAATGTACAAAAAAAATTTTTAAATAATAATCATCCCAAATAGCAATCACAAAATTGAAGAGCTATTCAAATTTCATCACTTGGTTTTAATACTGACAATGAAGCCTGGACTAACACAACTGAAGACTATTCTTAACTGACATATTTTTTCTTTAAACTAAATTGATAGATTATCGCTCACCGTACAATTATCGTTTGTTCATTATTTCGCGTATAATTGTTCCATTATTCCTTGCACAATTATTGCACAATTATTTGGGCCTGTCTAGTGCTACTATTTCTAGCACATCCTACCGTTAATCCTCTACTGCTTCTTGGCCTTTTTGCCTGTTAAAATTGTATTGATTCAATAAGGAGTTGACTCGTTGTAATTGTTTGTTTTGTGGGAAATAGTTGAAAAAATAATTTAATGCAAATTTTTACATCTGAGTGCATTTACATGTGTTCGTTTACATGTGTTCGAGTCTACATGTTTGTGTATTTGCATTCGTGTAAAGCCACCAAAGATAAGTCAATTAAGTAGTAACAATAATTTGTTGATTGTTACTCATTTTAACGCAAGCGTCAAAAAATTTCTTTATTTGAACCACTGGTCAATGATACTTTATTTATGAACTATTTACCGGACAAAAATGAGTTGTAATTGTAATTACACTAGTAATTATGACCTTGTTTAGTAAAAAGAATTCATAACTATAAACATGCATAGGACATTAATTTTCAACTAACGCTATTTACATCATATTTACACACTGCCTCAACAAAATGAGTTCAATGATGAATACCACAATACAAATAATATGTACATTTTTATGGAAATTTTTCGCTGAAAATATCGTATGCATAAAATCGTTATAATTCAACATAGTAAGCTAGATAAGTTTTGAAAGATGAAAGTAAACAAAGAATTCAAAACCTTACGCTCTTTTAGATTTTCTGTTTGTATTATTTTGGAGGGATGAAAACATTTGGCGATTTTCTTCAAAAATGAACTACCTTCTGTTATTTCACTCAATTTTGTATTGATCTCTTCTATCTTTGGGTAGAACAATAGCCAGGGAAAATAACTAGGTTCACTTGTCACAAGATTCGAACCTAAAGGCAAAAATAATTACTCTACTCACTTACTTTATCAGTGTGTGCCGGCAAAACTTTAGACACTGCAACGCTTGGAGATTCCGTTATAATTTTCATGTATTGAATAGTTTTTATCTGACCTGAAAATTTTTTTTTCAATTCAAAATTGATATTACTAAAAATCCAGATTGCTACAACAACGTGCTTATAATAACCCCATTACCATTTTTTAGCAAAAGGTATCGCTTGCATTATGCAATGTACGAGTAGCTGACATAATCTTGGCCTCGTTTAACAATTCGGTTATGAATTCTTAAAAATAATTGTATTGTATTTTCATGTCGTTGACTAATGGGGAATTTAGTGTAGAGTTACTCAACTCTACCCACATAACGATGATCAAGCCCTTGTAAGCAAGCCCTTCGCATTTCCATATCAAGCCTCCGTACTTCCAATTTAGCTTTAACCCAGTAGAACAGCAGCAGCAACAATCCCAAAAGTAAGATACCACAAACAAATAACATGAGGTACAACATCATCTTAGTATCTTGTCTAGTCATGGGCCCCAAAGGGGTCTCAAAAGTGTCAGAATTTTTAGTTATGTTAAAAATATGATCTAAAACTTTCGTTGGAGTTTCCGTAGAGTTATGATGATCAAACGTGATTGGGATAGGCGTTTCTTGGGCATTTGAGATGTCTAAATCCCGTAAAGAATACGAGAAATTGGTGTTTTCATCTTCGTCAAAAAGTGGTCTCGGATTTTCCGGTAAATGAGGGTGTTCTTGAATGAGTATATCGTCTAAGTCATCACGATCGTTAGGTTGACCTAGTAATGATACGTGAGGTAAATCATCTGCTGGAATGAAGGTAACATAGTTTTCGGTAATAAAATCGCTTGATTTAACATCAGAACTCGTGACTGGAGTGTCAACATTTGAGTAAACAGGTATGGAATTTCCCGTGCTAACGGATTCTATTCTTCGCGAAATTGGCGGTTCTCTTGGCAACGGATCTGCGCCCAAAATACCAGTGGATTTCTCATCCTGAGCTAAATTTAACGGTTCTTCTTTCATCCTGAGGTGATTCCCTTTTTCTTCCTCCCCGTGCAAATATTGTGTCATAATCGGTGTTTCTAAAGATTCCTCTCGTGGATGACCGCTGTTTCTGACTCTCTTGTTGAGCTCGATTTCAGATCCTGTTGGTCTAAAATCCTGCAATTCAGTAATAACGGGTTGATACTCATCTTTGTAGTAACCATGCTCAATTTCTCCGGGAAAATTGTTATAGATAGGAACGCTTCTCTTGTGGCTTTCATTAAAGTGGGGCTGTAATAGGAGTTGTGGCCCACGAATGGTCGATACAGGGGTTGTAGATGCGACAGATGAAGTCACCAACTGTAAATCCTTATCGTTCTGTTCAGCCGAATGCGAGGAAACCGTATGGAAACCTTTCGAGAATGTTTCCTCAACGTGATTTGTAGTACTTGGCTGACTTACAATAGTCAAATCAGGTTGAGTATTGTATTTTGAACTACCAACATCATATTTTCCATGTACATTTGGAAAATTTGTGTAAGATTGGTTGCTGGACATTTCTGAGAACGGAGAATACAGAGTATTGTTTGTTTTAACTAATCTTCCATCATCTGCTTTTTCGGTGGTGGTAAACTGCTTTATGTTCCTTGGGAAGGGATTTGTAGCGCTAATATTGTTTAAGATGGTTATCGCTTGCGAAGAATTAGTTTTGATGTTGGCAAAGTTTAAAGCGTCATCACGAGAACCAGTAATTTTCGTAGAAGATTCGGTAGTGACGTTAAATGAAGACGTAGTGAAAGTAATAGACGATCGTTCTGCATCATCAGAAATTGATTTGCCCGGAGTAGAGAAATTTGAAGAGGAGGCAGAAGAGTCGTTTATGATGATGAACTTCCTGCTTGTTGCTGGAGATGACATATTGATCGAAGCTGTATTTTCTTTTGTAGTGTATAAATTCGAAAAGGGTATTGGTGGTGCGTTAGTTTTGTCTTCCTCAATTGCAACATCCAAACTTTTCATTTTGAAATCAGGCGATGCAAGTTTGACGGTTGGTTGCTGTGTCGTGTCCGGAGATAAAGTATCAGTAAAAGAGTGTGTTGCGGGTGGTGATACTGTGAATCGTCCTGTTTCAGTAATAGAGGATATTGTGCGATTCTTTGAAATTTCATTCCTCCTGCTGCGTGGACTGGTTGGAGGTGGAGGCTTGACAGCAGCAGATGGATGAGTTGACACATGCCAGAGTGATGATGAAGAGGTGATGGTTAGGTCGATCACTGGCCCACCTGTGAAACGTAATAGCATCAGAGAAACAACATAAATTTTAAGTATGACAGTTGAAACTATTTGAGGAAATGCAGATTTTCAACTAATTGCAATGCCTTTTCGGTGATAAAATACGTTATTTTTGCAATAATAATTTTACTAGAGCTGTAACAGGCGCTCATTCGGTGTATTACAAGTATCTAAATATTCAATTTCAAATCATATTAACAGTTTAAATACATCATTGCGTATCAGTACTTTTAAATCTCCTAGTGGATACTGCAGCAATACTACTCAGTAATTGACAAATTTTAAAATTAATCATTTACACTGTTAATAAAGGTTACTATTCGCATACAAATTTCTCTGAGAAATATTATGCAGTAATGAAGCTTATAAAGAGTTACTGGTGCTACACAAAAGTGGTTTGAATTTGCCTACTTCGTACTACTAATAAATTAGCCTTACTATTATTGCTGGCTGAGTCTTCAGATGTAACTTTCTTGTGCGAGGCATTTGGACTCATCCTCCATGTTAATGGAGCAAGTGTCTGGTCTCTTTGAGTGGCAGGAGTGGCTGGAGTGGCTGGAGTGGCAGGAGGGGCTGGAGTGGCAGGAGGGGCTGGAGTGTCTGGAGTGTCTGGAGTGTCTGGAGTGTCTGGAGTGTCTGGAGTGGCTGGAGTGGCTGGAGTGGCTGGAGTGGCTGGAGTGGCTGGAGTGGCAGGGCTCGTAGAGGACATCGGCAGTGCTTCCGACCAAACGCTCAAAAACACTACTAACAGCCCCGTGAAAATTCTCATTTTGCGGTTCATTGTTATTTAACAAACGGATACACTTCAATTACTGTGCCTTTACTGGTGGAAGTAATTTTTATTCTGAATAGCCCACAACATGAATCATTGAGTTATTCGTTGAAGATTTCAAGAGTGGAAATCCGCCGAGAATTAGCAAATGCTTAACCTTTAGTTGCGTTCTTTTCGTCACTTGAAAAAAAGTATCAAGAGAATATTCATTTAATAACTTTCTGATGGATTTAGCCGCTACTGACTTCTGAAAATAGCTCAAACTTTGTCTGAAAAAATGAAAAGTGTTAGATAGCGAGTACGTGACGTAAAATTTAACCAAAGTATTACAGATATCTCATGGGCAACATTCAAACGATAGTCCTAGGGTTCGAGTCCACAACAATAAAAAGTAACTCCCTCTGATGATGTCAACGTAAGCATTTATTGTAGCACAAGCAGCAGAGTGGACCATGGCGAGAGAACTAGGAGCTCCTTTTCAGAACGAAATTTCCTGTTTTTGACCCTCCTTTTGATTTATTAGGAACTAGTGGTCAAGCTATAGCGCATATATAAAAATCAAATTGTTTTTATTACATATTTAGAGCATGATTACGACTATTTTACTTAAAATATACCTGACAGGCGTAATTATAATGGAAATTAGGTAAGCTCGTATTTTCAAATATGTTATTGATGTTGTAGTTGTGAAGTAATTGTATTTCAGTCCAATGACGATGAGATTATTTCTCTCCAGGCATTTGCAGCAATGAAACGCAATTTCGACAGAGAAAAAGTGAGAATCATTGTAAAGTATTTGCTGGAAATCCCTGTCCTTCATACGCTTCACTGAGAAATTTATTCGAAAACTTTTGCTTCCTCTGAATGTCAGAATCAATTTTGATACTCATGTTGTGCAGCTGGGAGCTGGGTCATCTAACTGAACTTGTATGTAATAATACAATAATAGCCCTGTCCTCACACTCCTACATCTTGGTTATTTAGTTGTCCAATTATTCGAAAGTTTGAGCAGGGAGAGTAGGACTCTCAATTGGCCACAGCCACGAGCGCGCTCAACACATCATGGGTCACAATTGGCAGTCCATCACGGACCACTGTGTTGTCTACCATTAAAAACATAAAGTTTTCTATCAGTGGCCAGTAGGCTACCCTACAAGTGACTATTAGTTGTTCATCTCTTTATGTTTACGTAATTGCTATCTGTTAGGCCGTCCATCACTGGTGAGTAGAATAGAATAGAATAGAATAGAATGAGGCTATAGGAACGAACCTTCTGGCCCATTCTTGGGTCGGATAATTACTTCGATAATTATTCGGTTGGGTGTCTACCATTCAAAACGCATGCCCTGTGTGAGATCCGTTCTTGTCAACGGCAAAATGAATTTTCCATTATATAATCTGAGTGTAAGTCATTCCATTGAAAAATTAGTTCAAGAATTAGCATCATGTTCGTTACAGTGTGTACAAGTATATTATAAAGAAAAACACCTTGTTTCATCAACTGATAAGTTGTGATTATATAGTGATGAATACTTTAATTATATTATTCAATCTTAAAGTTTGATTTCCATCAAGATATAGCTGGCATTTATCCTTAGCTGGTCCATCAAAGTTTGATTGTACTACTCCTCTTCAATTCTAAAAACACTACAATTTACCACACACAATTATTTTTTCATTTTTCTGCCTGTTTCATATTAGTAACATTTATATGTTGATTAAAACCACTCGGAATTGTGCAAAAGATACCCAAATTTGAACTTAACATAGACCAGAAATGTAATGGGATGAGATATCATTCATGAATCTCACTAGTCCGAAGGTAGATGTACTTGTAGATCTTATTTTGCTCTGATATTTTCATCAAAACTGGAATACAATTCCATCGAATTTGAAAGAGAATTTTGATGTCCTGCTTTCAATTATCTCATGTAACATGTTCTAGTATTATTGAACGATGAATTTCTGCTTGAGACGTTTTAGTTAGACGCTCTGTTTAAAAACTCAGGTTCTTTCTAGAATTTCAACTACCAAGCTTAAAAATTAAGATTTCATATGAGCGCTTATTTAACACGTTGACTCCGAAGTGGTACGTATGTGTACCACTGAGGTTAGGTTCTGTAATTTCTTCAGATCCTTCTAGTGACCATGCGTACAAAGTGAAGTTTTACACCAATCAGGCAATCGGAGGCAACGTGTTAACAAAGGCTTCTAACTCATTTTTGCCAGCTATGACCAGCATCAAGCTGTAAAAAGAAATTTAGTATTCATGATAGCTCACTTCACGTGTCACATCCTGATTCACAGAGACAGCTTGACTACTTGGTTAAATTCAGCTAAAACTAAGTTGGCTTAGTAAACCTAATTAAATCTCCAGGCCAAAACATTACACAAAAAGGAAACTTGATTTGCTTAGAGCTGTGAAATTCATTCATGCTCAACATTACTTCTGGTTTGAACATCAACAATTCAATCTTAAGCAAAGAGAAATACTTGATTGTTCATTGTATTACGATCAGTACTCCCTTTGAATAATTCAAAAGGACGTTATTACAGCTCCTGGTTCATAATAGGAACTCGTAAGTTCTGAAGGCACCTAAATTTGAACTAAAAGAAATATCCTGTCATCTAGGAAAGAAAGCGGTATAAAAAGTTCTAGTTTCTATAATCTTATGTTGGAGATCCCATATTTAACGTTAACTCTTTCTGGCCTACCACGTCTGTCTCAAAACAAATCATTTCTAAGTGGGTTTTAATCGCAGCTTGGGACCGGAAATAATCGAGTATTGCCTCAATAATTCAAGTATTTCACACATGAAATAACCTTCTCTAGTCTCTGCATCTTGAATAAATGATTAAAGACTGACATGAAGACGTAAAGATCTTTTTGACTATTTCCACGTTAGAAGTCGAAACGTTTTAGCCACTGTAATGTCACTGCAGTGATAGAATGAAGCTTATGTCTGTAACTGTAACATGCGTTTCAAAGTTAAAGTTTCATGGCAACTGGCTGTTGCTCGAAAAAAAAGTTCAAAATTATGTAAAGTATCCTGGTTTAAGTTGCGTGACCTTTTGTCTTCTTCTAAGTTAGTCACACCCTCACATACTCTATGTAAGAATAATTATAACCTCATTTCAGGGACTCAAACCAAATAAATTTCATTACTCGCCGCTTTATGACTGCAAGTCCTTTCTTATCCATTATCACAAAAAAAACTCTATTATTAATCCTTTAGTTTATACACGTTGAGATCGGACAAAGAGTCAATATGTGTTTAGCCATAGGCCTTTCGACAACCTCGCGACCAGATGTACAACACTTCACATGTATTAGAAGAGACAATGTTCATCGAGTCACAACTTCAAACTTTCCAATGTATGATAGTATTCCATCACAATCAAGGTAAATTGGACCTCACGAATCACAACATCAATACCTCATTTGTTTTACTGCTAATTATGAACAGACTCCAAAGTCCAACTGTTGATTCTGTGGTGCCGCGCACAGGATGGACGATGAGGAGAGCAGCACCAGCACTTGTTGCAGTTTCCTGTCGCACACGCACGTACATCATCTTCAGACGTCATGGACACGCGTCATCTGACTCAGATCTTTATGATTGCATGGTCGTACACACTGTACTTTGTACCTCTTAGCTCAGCAAGTTAGTTTAAATTTCCCGGAGTTGTCATTGAATCGATGTTTATGAAACTGATGAAATGGATGAGAGGAAGGGTATAAACTTTCAGAATTTTTGTCATTGACAAAGATTAATGTGTTTATTCTCGTCATTCATTTCTATGATATCTTAAGGAAAGAGCCTGTAGTTTGCTTCGGTAATATGCTTCAATCCCAAGCATACCTTGTACTCTTAATTCTTCGAATATCAATATACATATTTTGTATATTACTGGAATTATCTATTGTTTATGGTAATAATAAATACATTAAAATCCCACTTTTGTTCAGTACTATCAAGCTGATAATAATGAACATGCTGAATTAATTGTGAGGCATTAAATAAGGCTTGTTAAATTCCTTTATCTCAACCCTGAAAAAAATTAGCGAATACCCAGTCCCATTACCTGTATGTACAGAATATCCATAACTGATTCGTGTTTTAGTGGACACTAGATTCAAAATTCCAACTTTTTAATTATTATTGTCAATCCAAATATGCACGCACAGATCTGCCCAAAATAAGTCTGCCTTACGTGCTACTACAGGCAACATACTAGGGAGAATGCATGCTACTAAAGGCAACACACTAGGAGAATGCATGCTACTACTGGCAACATACTAGGAGAAAGCGTGCTGCTACAGGCAACATACTAGGAGAATGCAGGCTACTACAGGCAACATACTAGGAGAATGTATGCTACTACAGGCAACACACTAGGAGAAAGCGTGCTGCTACAGGCAATATCCTAGGAAAATGCTTGATGCTGCAGGCAATATCCTATTAGAATGCGTGCTGCTACTGACATTACACCAGGAGAATGCATGCTGCCACTGGCATTATTCTAGAAGAATGCGTGCTGCTACAGGCAATATCCTATGAAAATGCTTGATGCTGCAGGCAATATCCTATTAGAATGCGTGCTGCTACTGACATTACACCAGGAGAATGCGTGCTGCCACTGGCATTATTCTAGAAGAATGCGTGCTGCTACAGGTGATATCCTAAAAGAATGCATGCTGCTACTGGCAATATCTTAAGAGAATACGTACTGCTTCTGGCAATAGTCTAGGAGCAAGCGTGCTGTTACGTGCAATATCCTAGGAGAATTCAGCTGAGGAATGTTCAAAACTGACATCCTTTATGAAAGATGACGTGACATTCTGATAATTTCAGAGTAAAACGCATATTATCTACCTTTCGCTCATGTTCATTTCTTTTGACGTTGTATTACTTTGATTTCATTTTTTTCTGAAGTTTGGGTTTTCGGGAGACTTTAAAAGCTGTTTTTTTATTCGGTAACCACTGAATTCAATTTCCTTCGTTCGACAACACTCATTCAATATTTTTTGTTCGGAGACCATTAAATTAAACTACTAAGAGTTTAAACATACAGTTTTATTAGCAACATGAGTCACCCTAACTGTAATATACGTATGGTCTTCAAGTTACAGCGCTTCTAGCAGTCGAGTATAACTTAAGAGCCTAATGAAGAACTCTACCTTAAATTCAAACCAAAACAAATACGCTAAAATATCTTGGTCGATTTTCTTTTTCTTTAGTTAATTTGAGCTGGGAATAAAGTACCAGTAAACTTAGAGCCTGATTCTCAAATTTCAAAAAATGGTCGATCTTGGTTGAAGGATGAGAGAGGAAACTGCACATTACTTCTGTAAGATATTCTGAAAATCAGCGTCCATGAAAACCAGGTAAAAGAGTTCATTTTGTTATTAATTTTCATGCATGCAGGATTTCAGGAAGTAAAAAGTTCCCAAAACTAAGACATCAGGTAGAGGAAGGAAGTGGTGTACGCACATCCATACATCATGTGTTATCATGCACATTATAAATTAAGTATTGCTATGTACGTGCAGGAATATTCAGCTGCTAAGAAAATATTACCTTCTCAATTAAATGTAATCTAAATATTCCAGGCATTTGATAATCTCATGTGCTCACTTATTTAGGCTTTTGAAGACTTTCCAATTCACCCAAGTTAATGTTATTCGTTTTAACGCGACGGTAGGTAGTGACATTTATTTTGCACCACTATGCTTGAGAAGGTTTAGCCTGGCAAATCATGTACGAAACTGCCCTATTATTGAACTGGTAATGAGATAAATTTTGACAGGGAATATTTTTTATGAGCTCAAAATATATTACTTAAAATTGTCTTCATAAGGTTCCTGAGTCCGAGCATTTTTTTCGTACTAAAAATTTCAGCTGTCGGCATAAAGAAGTAACGATGAACTGCACCTGACGTCGCCGTAAACGTAACCAAAATTTATAATTCAGCATTACGAACCCATGAATATGCTATTCAATAATATCCCTGTGTCCACAATATGTATAGAACTAAAGAGAAAAACTTCATATAATCGAATGAAGTTGATCCACATGTACACACTATCATGTACCGTTCAGAAACTTAAGTAAAACCTTACAGAAGTTAATGTTGTTTCGTAATTTGCGTTTTTTACGCCATCCTCAGCTTACATTGCGCAACAGCGGTGGTTAAACCACGAATATAATAATAATGCATTGCGCAAAACAGAAGAACTGGAGGAAATCCTGATTGAGGGTCTCTCCATTTTGATAGGCTGAGGTTTTTCGTCAATTTTCATTGAGTTAGCAAGATGAGCTCAGGAAGTCCTCCAGTGTTAAACACAAAGCATATTGCTTCACGTTACTGAACATTCCCTACAGCGGCCTTCAAGACAGCGAACACGAGTTTTTGCTCTATCATTTCCTCTAGCGACTGTTGAAAGTTCATATCAAACCTGTTCTTTATTTGAGGCTTTCAGTGATCGGGCATTAAGAAAATAATAACTAAACATGGTCTCTGAAATCTTTCATCCCGGAATTTGTCATTTAGGAGGTCAAATAACTCCATCTGGAACCCCGATATTCCTAGCCCATAAGTTTGCTGCCTTGTTATCCATATCCTTTGCACCAGCAACCCGTTAATCAACAGACTCAACATTAGCAAATCCAAAATCTGCAACTAATAAATCTGTAACCAGCGTATCTGTGTCTCCCACCTCTGTAACTCTAAAATATGGCACCTCCAAACTTCCATTCTCCACTCTGTACCCCCTAAACCTGTAACCCCTAAACTTGTAACCCCTAAATCTGTAACCCCTAAATCTGTAACCCTTAAATCTGTAACCCCTAAATCTGTAACCCCCAAATCTGTAATCCTTTCACCCCTAAATCTGCAATCCCAGATTTCCACTTCTAAGTTTGAATTCTCTAAATCCTGAACCAGTAAATCTTCCACCTCTGAGCTACAACACCCATATTAGAACCCAAAAATCTGGCGCACACATGTGTTCTTCAGCACCTTGTGCTAATGCTTGCACTACTTAATAATGTACGAGTATTGATACCTTACTGCGTCTGAGCATACAGTTGCGGCTAAAACTAAGGGACAATATACACAAATCTTAGTATCTTTTTAAGTTTTCATTGTATATATGTGAAATCTTCATGTTTTAGTGCTCAAGCCACTCAATGACATACTAAATTTTTAAAGAGTTTGGGAGAATACAGAAAAAGTTATAGAATTAATTAGTTTTATTTCGCAAATTACAGTGGTCAAAACTAAGGGACATTTTCAGAAAACTGAAGAAAAAACAACAAAAAATTGCAGACAGTGACTTTCTGTAATTTTCATACAAAGAAAAAGATTTTTACTGTTATTTGTAAACATTGCATCATTAATCAACATGGCTAAACGACAAAAAGTAGATCAAACTCTTAAGAAAAATGTTGTTATATTGCACAATAAAAATTTCTGTCTTAGAGAGATTGCTGTGAAAGTTCAACGCTCAAAGAGTGTTGTTGGACGAATATTAAAACTCTACAGTGATTTGGGCCACATACCAACTGCACGTAAAACCGGAAGACAGCGAATTACGTCAAATCGATAAGACAGGATCATTCAGCGTGTCGCATTGAAAAATCGTTTTGAGACTGCAGCAGGAATTTCAAGAAAAGTATGTGAAACCAACGACATAAAAGTAAGTAGGAAAATAGTCTCAAGACGTTTAGAAGAAATAGCTCTGTTCGCACAAAGTCCATTGAAGAAACTCCTAATTAGTAAAAAGAATCAAAAAGCAAGATTAGATTTTGCAAACAAACATGTCATCTGGACCTCCGAAAATTGGGCAAATGTCTTTTTCAGCGACGAAAGTAAATTGAATCTGTTTGGTAATGACGGGAATAACTATGTGAGGAGGCGTACATGGGAAAATTTAAATCGCATGTGTACTAAGAAAACGGTCAAGTTTGGTGGTGGAAGCGTCATGGTGTTTTGCATGATCTCAAGCAAAGGTACAACAGCTCTTATCTGCTTGAACGTTCGTGTGAATGCAGCCATTTACAAAAACATTATAAAAGATCATGCTGTGCCTGCTATTGCAAATTCGGAACAGAAAATGCTGTGTTCATGCAAGATAATGCACCATGTCACAAGACTAATGTTGTCATAAATTTTCTTGAACAGCAATATTTTGTTGTAATGGACTGGCCTGCACAAAGTCCTAACTTGAACCCAATTGAGAACCTTTGGATGACTCTCGGAGTTAAAGCAACGGCCAGAAATCTTACCAACACAGAAGACTAATGGGTGAAACTGCAAGAGGAGTGGGCCAAAATAACGGTTGAAGAATGCCGAAGACTCGTTCAATCTTGTGGTCGCAGATGTGCTGCTGTTGTAAAAAATAAAGGCTTGTTCACTAAATATTAGATTAAAGTGACTGACTGCAATTTTTTGTTATTTTTGTTCACTAAACTGCAATTTTTCTGAAAATGTCCCTTAGTTTTGGCCACTGTAATTCGCGAAAAAAACTAATTAATTTTATAACTTTTTCTGTGTCCACCCAAACTCTTTAAAAATTTAGTATGTCATTAGGTGGCTTGAGCACTAAAACATGTGAAGATTTCACATTTACATATACAATGAAAACTTAAAAAGATATTAAGATTTGTGTATATTGTCCCTTATTTTTGGCCGCAACTATAGGGATTATCGAACACTGCGATTCTTGTTTTAGTATTAGATTTAATTATGATATTTTACCTAACATATACAGGGTGTCTCTAAAGTTTTCACAATTGAAGAAAGTTATGACTTGAGCAATTAATGAGATATCATAATTCTTTTTCGTATATTTTACTTCATGGTTATCGAAGTTTTAGCCACATGGCATTTCTGTGTTTCAGGCATCATGTTGATGAAAGACCGGAGGTATTCTATATGAAGGCACAATACGGGTCATGGTTTATTGACCCAAAATCAGATACGCAGAACCAGAACTAAAAACCACTGAACTAAGTATGGAAGAACTCCATGAACAGTCTCTTCGTGCATGGCTGAGAAGTTTATAGAGACATGGACAGTGTTAGATAAAATGAGGAATGGGTGACCAAGAACATCTGAGGAAATCGTCGGCAGTGTGAGATAAGCTGCAAATCACTTGAAATGTTAACCAAGACCAAATGATCGAATACGTACCACCAAAACTAGATGACCATCAGCCAACCATCATTTTCCAGCATGATGGTGCACCATCACATTTTGGATAGCATATTCGTGGGTGCCTCAACCAAAAATTTTCGGACCTGTGGATTGGAGGGGATGGATTCACCTCCTCATTTTCCAGATATCGCTACCGTGAACTTCTTTCTATGGAGTTATGTTTAGCATATCGTGTATCGAACAGAGGTATGATACAATAATAACTTTGGGCAAAGGTTAAATGATGTCATCGTCACATTGCCGTGATGTGCTTCATCCAACTGATGGTGCCCGTATAAGTCTCTTAAATATAGTAAAAACAACTCTAATACCTACATCTTATTTTTCAATAACTTTCACACATGTATCTTCTTATTTGTCTTTTGTGATGAATTCGCTAAATTGCAGAGACTTTATGGACATCCGATACTTCATTATGAACACAAAATTTCAAATTTTGGGAGAAATTAATCTCAAGCAATCCTTTTGAGATCTAATCTTTTGCGTTAATGTAACAGCGCATGCTTTTGATGCAGTCATAACGTGATATTTAGAACTTTCATTGAAAGGTTATATTCAATTGAGCTGCTGTTGTACAATTTGTACACAGATGTGAAAACACGTGCCATGCTGACATCAAACATCGTCGAGATCTGCCGATAATGAGCCCTTCCTCTCCACTCCCCACTCCATTCCCCACTCCACTCCCCACTCCACTCCCCACTCCACTCTACTGTCCACTTCACTCTACTGTCCACTTCACTCTACTGTCCACTCCACTCCACTCCGCTGTCCACTCCACTCCACTGCCCACTCCACTCTACTGTCCACTCCACTCCGCTGTCCACTCCACTCCGCTGTCCACTCCATTCCGCTGTCCACTCCACTTTGCTCCCCACTCTGCCCCCACTCTGCTTTCAACTGACCTATATTTTACATTCTCAGCAACTTGACATTTAGTGAAACCGAAACATATGCATAGCAAGCTAAAAGAAATTGACATTTTTTCTTCATATGTACTCTTTCAAGTCTTCTTGTCAATCTCTTGGAGCAATAGAGCTGGAGGAAATCGTGTTTACTGGAATTCGAAGATCACTCAACACATTTAGATCAATAATGATTAAAACTGCGCAAAAAAGAATTATTTGGTAAATAACATCCTTGTTGAATTTTCCGGATATAAAAATTTAACTCGTGTAGAAGGAACTTAATTTTTAGTTTTTCTGCGTTATTAATTATTTATAATCTGAAGATGCACACATTTTCCAACATACATGAACTTGCTTGGCTTCAGTGTTTCCTTAATAGCAGTCACAAGAACAAGTACGGCAAAGTATTTTATCATACGCTATTTCTAACATTCAGTATGGATCTCCACCAGCTGTTTAAACGTATGCGCTGTACAGATATTCTGATCATTTTTTAAATTCAAAAAACAAATATTCAAATCGATCAAAAATCGACAAATCATCTCTTTGGTGACATCATTCAAGGTCGTACGGTGAAATTCCTGAGAAGGACATACACGTTTTCTTTGTAGCTAACAGGTAGTTCATCGAATCCACATTACTAGCAAAAGCCGTAATTTTCGTTTCAAGAAAAAGTAAGTAACAAAGGCATTCGAACAACTCTTAGTTTTGTGCGGAACAATGTCCAAGCAAGCGACAATGATTTGTCATTGTCCTCCAATTCCCAATTTACTGAGTATTCTCTTGGTCAATGACTAGATTATTTTTATTTCACGTGAAAACTTGACAGTTTTATTTCTGGTTATAAGCCAACCTCATTAAATTTATTAATATATTCGTAAGTTTTGATGAGTTACACTCGCAAAATTTAGGTACGAAAAATAAATGTAAAAGCATAAATGGCTAAAGATTCAATTTGTTGCTGAGGTTATGGAAGACTGGAATAACTTTGGCTGCCCCAAATTGAATTTTCTTCATTTTATCTCATAAGGCAGAAGACCAGAATTGCACTACACTGTGCATATTCCTAGTATTGACAGATTAAAGCTTGATTTGACGTACCGAAAGTTTCTTAATTTGGACTCAAAAATTATACTTGCATTTTTTGCTCCTTACTACTTGCTTGAGCTCTTTAGTGATAGTCGCACTAAAATCTCTGTTGTTTTACTGCCTCCACAGCTGTCGTTCAATGTGCTTGAGAAATATCGTCCGTTGGCGATAATGTGCACTACAGAACATTTGTCAATGTTGGAGCACATTTGCCTAGTTTCAGTCTATTGCTGCAATTAGTTGAGGCCTTTTTGAATAGGGACTCCATCATAAACGCTCAGTATCAGAATTTTGTGTTGTCAACGAACTTGATTTTACTGATGATTCAGAGATCATGCTCGTTGATGTGAAATGAACAGAAACAGTTGAACAGTTATCTTGGATACCATGATCTTTTTTGCAGCGAACTTTATCGAAGGCTTTTTGAAAATCTAAGCATGTTACGAGGCTATGGTTTTCGTATTGAACTAAATACGGTTGACTTCTCCTAGGAAATGGAGCATTTTTGTGAAACAATTTCATTTTCCCCCGAATCCTCGTTGTGTGTCTTTGATCAATTTTTGGGCTTGGGAGTATCTTGTTATCTGAATTTTGAGCAACTTAACGATCGTATTACTGGTGACTCACGTGAGGCTGATTAGTCCATAGTTATTGGGAGCCTGTCTGTTTCATTTTTTGAACGCTAGAACCACTATCACTAATAGCCCAATCTAATCTGACACACTCTCCTTCCGAAATCGACCACCTTTTAATGCATTCAAGGGTAAGTGCTCTAATGTAAAGTCGAGAGTACCTTATTCGTGAGTGCACTGCCTTCGTACGACCGGCACGATCAAGTATACACAAATCAGTATATTCATTTAAAGAACTTAGCCCCTTTTGATAATGCGTTAGCACTATAAGTAGACTATTAAACGTCACATCACTTTTCTTTGGCAATGAGAGGTGGTTAACATGGGCATCATGACTTTCTATATCAGAATGTACGCAATTCAACAAAACTGAATGAAGCATTGTAGGCACACAATAATGCATTTATCTATTGTTTTTGTATGTCTTCGTAAACTTTATTTCTGGAAGAAGGTAATATTGAAGGTCAGTTCAAAAATAGTGCTTAAAGTCTATAATCAATTGTCTGTCGTACTACAACTTAGATCAAATTTAAGGAATGCAGTCAATATTATTTTAAAATACCGCAAGACACCACTATGAATAATTAAGGTAGTGTCGTATGGCCTGTTTTAGGTATGGTTATTCTGAATTCTTTTTTTCCCGAAATAGGGTTGGTTAATTTCAAGAGTATGAAAACACTCAGCATTAGAATCATTACAGCTTGAACCCGGTCAGCCATCATAACTTTGAAAATAATATAACAAAATAATTCACAGAAGTGAAAATGTGTCCTAAAATAAAGTCAAATTCAATTTGCATTATGGAAATCCTGATGCTCATTTCCTCTTGAAGAAAATCAGATGCAATAAAACGATCAAATTCAATGGGATTTTGTCAGATAAATTTTTTCCTCGAACCAACTCAATCGAATTCACTTATGAAATAAACTGCCTTCAGCAAGCATGATTTGTAGGCGCAGCGGAGTGCACCACAGTCCATTGTTTATCGCACGCTGAATCTACAAGAAAAAATGTGTTCATATTGTTTGGAAGGTTCTATGAGTACATGTACTCCAGGTAGAGGTCATATTAATTACTTTAGGGTGCAAACATCGTACTCCGTAACGACGAACAGCTTTGTGAATTATACGAAATACGTGGGATAAGGACATGCTAGAATAGTACAAAATACTGAACAAATATTCGAATTTCGTGGATGTTTTATGAACAAGCTTATTTTTCCATGAGAAATCAGCAGTAATTGATATGGACAAGTAATGTTACTTCTATACTCAATACGAACTATTTTTCTTTTTGGTATGAGTACATTAGATTTTCAAACTATCGAGCATTGTTCATTTATGCATGCAGTCATCTGAATTTATAGTTTTGACCAAGATCCATCACAGCTGTCAATTGTAGTCTAGATACATTTAATGAAACATTTTATTTTAATTCAACCAGAGTAATTCATACTTCACATTAACCCTAGAATTATAAGAGACGGCTCTCTTCGTAGCTTGGCTGTCTATTTTCTTATGATGAAGTAATTTTTGTTGTGCAATATTAACCAATACATTCTAAATTTGAACGGAGGGATTATTTTTACCAACAGTTCGTTAAAATTAGGGGTAATTCATGAGAAAAATATTCGTCAATCGTTAGAGCATTTGATTAAACCACTCCTCTGTTCATTCGAGCCAGTTACTTTTTTAAATTGTAATTGGCTTCAGGGTAATTTATTATTCCAATGTTAAGAATAATAGAATGGCATTAAATTTTACGGTCATGACTAACAATCTCCAATCAGGGGTCATCGATCACCATCCTCTGTGGCACATCTTGGTTAATGGAGACCAGATTCGGCCCAAGTTAATGAGTACAGTTGTAGGTGTAAGTCACTAATGCCTCTCGCCACAATTTAAATTCGTGCGTCGTGTTAACACGCTGAGCTACATCCTTGACTAGTCGTACAGCGGAGTTGTGAAATTTTCCCCAGGCAGATGACCGCCAATTTATTACACTGCCAAAATAAGTGCTGTAGTAACAAGCATTCACTGGAGAAAATTGGTCTTGAAAACGTTCACGTAAATCTTGTGATGCTTACCATCTTAATTTGCTGGACAGTTGTTGGTATAGTTGGCTGGGTCAATGACTTTCGTGCCTGTAGAGTGTGGACGTTCCAGTTTCAAATCTGAGGTGATCCGTGACCGGCCAGACCATGATGTAGGTCACAATTTAACTCAATTACTAGTTCAAACTGTCCGCTTCAATCGAACGATTGTTGAAACTGTTCTAATAGTTCACGTCAACTTGTGGTGCTGGTTCGAACGGGTAAGTACTTTTAGTACGTTTCCCTAGAAGCGCTCGTCATGAAGTTTTCATACAGCTCGGCTTAATGTGCAATACCTGACGTATGCCAATTTTACTGGGTGCGGCAACATAACTTCCTTTTTTTCAAACCGAAACGCATGTAAAAAAAGAAGTTATGTTGCTGCACCCTGAACCCTGAACCATCTACAGATTACACTGTATGTAATGCGGGAACTAAACAACACACGAACTACGCGAGAATACTGTAGTAACTTTAAAGACTTGGCCAAGAAGTCCAGCGATGGACGAGTAAATAGTAGTAACATAGAAAACAGCTTAGTGAAAATTCAAAGTGCAAGAATACGGTCAAGAATTGGAAGCTAAGCTTAGTATGACTGTTGGTGCTGGATTAATGCTTGCCTGATGAATCGATGATTGCTTTGGTCTTTGTCAAGGACAAGAGTTCAGGGCAGACTACAGGTAGACGTCGCTGGGGCAGCACCTGCCAAATCCAGAGTGTCTCTTCAGTAGCTTAAGTACCTACAGGCTGGGCCTGGCAAAGACTTACAGTGAACATTTTTTATAATAAGGGAAGACTTGCTGTGATTTTTTTTATAAGAGGGCAGTACTGCTACCTCAATTGAAAATAGTAGGTGCTGCAAGAAGAAATGAAAGTATTTTTTTGTTATTTTCTGGGTAAGAATAAAATCGCCTGAAGTATACTTTGAAACCTTTAGAGGATGCAATTGGAAGATAAACTGTTGTAACTGTTCGAAATAACAATGTTGGAATACATCTTTTTTACTAAATGTTGGCTATGATATATAAATTAAAACAAGCTTGCCTTCAAACTCCAAGGAACCATCTGTAGAAAATTCATAGATTTCGTTCGTTAAATAGTTGGTTTTATAAAACCTAGTAAAAGAAGTTAGGTCTTGTGAGTGAGAGTGCTATGTATTAACTATAAGAACCCTTACACTGTCGTTTATATGTAATATCAATGTTTTCGCTTCTTCTATAATTTAAATCAGATAATTATTTGGCAGAACTACTGCAAAACCTTTTACTATATATTGGTTCTGTTAACAAAATTGTTAGCACCCCATAACAATACTGTATAAATATTCAACAACAAAATTTATTGAGATATGACAGCATAAACATGAGTTTCCTTTGGCCTCTACAATAAAAATGAAAGTTCAGAGTGTTGGCTTTTAGCTTCCAGACATTTACGTGTACAGTGAACCACAGTTTGGGCAACGTTGACCAAAGCGTCTTGTGGAATTACATCACATGCGTTCTCAACTTTTTGTGTAAAGGCTGCTAATGTAGTCTGTTTGCTGCAATATAAACCATCCTTTAGGGTCCTCGATAGGTAAAAGCCTGCATGTGTCTTATCTTTCGCCTATCATGTGTTGAAGCTCCTCACACAGCAGAATTCCTTGGTCCTAATCGTTCTCATTAACTGCATGAAATAATCGTGGGATTTAGGTAACATTTCCACAGAGCTCTTACAAAAATACGTCGTATGCGTGTACTGCTCACTCCCGTCTTACATGCACATTGTGCGGTAGATTTCTGTAATGAACGATTGATTTTCCTGAAATTTTAATAATTTTTTGGTGCCAATGTATGTAAATGTACTTGTAGAGCTGTCCTCCTGCTGATATGCATTTACAATCATCTTCAGCTGATAACCGAGCTAAACGTGAATCAAATTTTTAAACTGCGTCTCCAACGTACCTGCATTGCTAATAGAACAGTTATTATAACGGTAAAACTTGTAAACGTATAAAGAGGCATGTCTGAAGTTTCTTAATTTCAACCGAGGTTTCATGAGCTACAACTATACGAACCTTATTTTTTACCCAACAGGTATCGTGCTGCTGATACACCTTTAGTTTAACTGTAAAACCTTGCAGAAAAATACAGCAGTTATGGCAATTGAGTTTTCTGGATCGGTGCTGCTATTGCTGCTTGCAGTGTCGCTGCTGTACGCAACAGTGCATTGTATCATCTACAGATTACACACTGACGAAGGCTACGGAATTGCAGACTCTGACGCCAGGATCTATTACGTGAATTCGGTTGTGCAGGTATGTTGTTCTCTGAGTTTTGTGTTCATGTGGAAAGATCTGTGAGTTCCGTGTACGTGTGTATTGTTCTGACACCAGCTGGTCAGCCCTCTGACCAGCTGGCACGCGTATTATCAGCCCTGTGTCCAGCTCGATCTCGCATGGTCAGCCCTCTGACCAGTTGGCACTCGCATGGTCAGCCCTGTGACCAGTTGGCACTCACATGGTCAGCCCTGTGACCAGCTGGCACGCGCATTATCAGCCCTCTGACCAGCTGGCACTCGCATGGTCAGCCCTGTGACCAGCTGGCACTCGCAAGGTCAGCCTTGTGACCAGCTGGCACTTGCATGGTCAGCCCTGTGACCAGCTGGCACGCTCATTGTCAGCTCTCTGACCCATCTCAATGCTCGTTTAATTATGTTTGTTAATTAAATTCAAAATTCTTCTCTCGTATTCATTTAAGAAAAGAGATAGATATAATAACTAAGAACTTTTCTTGAATTTGTGTATATTCTTCCGTTACATGTTCTGCTTTGTCTAAAAGTAAGAAGAAACATACAAGTCGTATCATAGATGATTGAATGTAAAAATATAAATACATACAAGTATATTGAAAATAAACTCATTTTCTATTTTTGGACCACAATTCTTTACCTCAAATCCAGAATGAAAACATTTCTGTAACTCCTAGCGCATCCACAGTGCGTCATGAAGGCATCCATGTCCTTTATTTTAGACTCTATTTCAAGTCCAGAGTGAAAACATACGGTAACTCTTAACGTGCCCACAATGCGGGATGAGGGCATCTACGTCCTTTATTTCATCCTGTATTCCAAGTTCAGAATGAAAACATACGGTAACTCTTAACGTGCCCGCATTGCGGGATGAGGGCATCCATGTCCTTTATTTTATCCTGTATTTCAAGTCCAGAATCAAAACATACGGTGACTCCTAGTTTGCCCACAGTGTGGGATGAGGGCATCCATGGCCTTCAGCGCGGTGTTCTCGGCCACTGTGCAGGGCGGAGGGAAGGTGGAGTGCAGGGTGGTCTCTCGAACCTACGGCACACAGAACCTCACCGATGGAGCAGCTCGTGATGGAGAGCTCGTCTATGCTGGTGTGAGTGCATCGAAAGGGATTGTCATGAATTGTGATGAAAAACATCTTCAAGCAGTTTCATTTTACTTGCTACCATCAACCCCAGAATCCAGCTTTCACTGCGGTTTTTTTAAAGGTCACATCGGCACATCACATTTGTGTTGCGGTACTGTTCTTTAATATCACAACGTATTCATTCATAAAGGCAATTAATGAAAAAGTAGGCTATGAATTCAATACTCAGGTTCAGCTAAAATAAATTTTAAATTAATGAAATAATTAAATACAGAAAAAAAAATTAAATAATAAATTCCACTTTAGCGAGCCATGTAGTAAATTTAACTCGGGTGAATGAAATTATAGATTTGACCAAGTCAAATGTACAATACTAAATTTTACTAGTGTAAGTCCAATACAAAATTTTACGAGGGTAAGACAAGTAGAAAATTTCACTAGCCCAGGCTAGGTAAAAAGTTCACTGATTTTAGGTCAAGTCAACTCAAGTAGTAAATTTCATTCGTTTAAGTTGAGCTATGAAGTAAGTACCTGTACTATCTGTCGTACCTATTTATTCAAGATTGTATAGAGGATAAACGTGTGATATTCACAGCCTCTTTTTTATATTTTGTTAAACTAATAGAGACATGGTCAGGTGATAAACTAACTACGTCTAGTTGGATGTAAGCTCAGTCCCTGACTAGTCATTATTAAGGAGCAAACTAAGTCTAAGGTCTGTGGCCCTCTTAAGTGGCCATCGGACCCCAGTTGGGAAACGTTGAGCTAAACCTATTAAACACAATAAATTTTTTACTGTGCCAGATGCCTGGCTTCAGCCCAGCGCTTTAGCTTTTACTTGTGTGTTGGTCTTTGACGACTTATTGCTCTTCGCTTCTTATAGAGGATGATGTTGAAGAAAATATTTGGATGATCTTTGCGAGAAAATGTAATGTGGGCAAAAAACGCCGCATTGAAAGAATGGAGCAGAATCGTGCTCATCCAGCCTTGTCACTGATATTGCACGATGATGCATAAGGTTGATGTACTCTGTCATCAGACAAATTAGATGATGTTACATTTATCAACTTAATACACTTTGAACAGATTTCTTACCGATTTCACTTAATTACGCAGGTTTTGTTTTCTCATTACAGGAAATGCCCCCAGTTTCTGCAGGTACGTGACCAACCGCTTGTATTTGATGTAAGCACGTCCGTGAGTATTAACACAATCTCAAGGACGGAAACAAGTAATTTTCTGTCAGTTTGTAATCGACAATGCTTGAGTAGTGACCCATGAACCAATTTCTTAGAAAATTTTATCAAAAATACATTTTGGGGCTTGCTTTATGAAGGACATAGGTACGGAGAAATTATCACTGAAAAGTGGTAGCAATTGTTCTCTAGAGATGTGATCATAATTTCTGTAGTTTCGTACAAACAAGGTCTTTCAAAATGATTGTTTCACTTTTTCATGGTGTAGTGGAGGCAAAAATAATTGTCAGTGTTCAATTTAACTTCCAATGAAACTATGTCATTTCTTTATTTTACTTAAACTACAGCTTTTAATGTCCTATTGAATTACTAGAAATGTCATGTACTTTCTAATAACGTTTATTTTATGCATTCTTTACGTAATTTGCGTTATAAGTGTAGTTTTTTTTAGTCATATAATTTTAAAATTCATACATGCAAATAAAGTGAGCAAATCATTGATGATTGTCATGTCTCTTCGCTGTATCTTGAAGAGTTTGTGTTTCTTACGCAAACCCATAACTACTCGCTGCAGAGTCAGCAGCACAGATTGCAAGAGTCTGTTGTGGATTTTATTATCGAGCAGGATTACATTTTACAAGTTTCCGAACTCTATGTCATAAACTCAGCCATCGGTGGCAAGCTTCTATTTTCTAAATAAACTTAAATCAAATATTATGTCCCTGAATTTGTTAAAACCTCAAAACAAGATAAAAGTGTTGGATTTTCAAGGTAGTTACTACGCATCAACATTGTTTTTACACACCTCCAAACATCATAGTGTCTTAGAATACTGACCAGATAACGAGTTGTGTTCATCTGTTGAACTGATTCCATGGGAAATAAGTTCTGGTTGCGTCCTGTGCTCATCTGAACATTGCAGTTACATTAAAATAAAACTTAAGCAAATATTGTGATTGTGTCCCATTTCTACTAATAAAAATATTATGTTCAAAGAAATCGTTTCAGAATTAATCCACTGATAAAAAAAGGCGTGTGGTAATTTCCTAAATTTAATAAAATCACTTCATTCACATGTCGAAAGCGCTACTTAACTGAACCAAAGCGAGTGCGATCATCTGGACTGGACGTAGGGATATTCGTAACACACGTGAAAATCTTTACCTTATAAACTGACTCCATTCAACAGCACTTACGTGATAAAATTTTGTTTTGTCTTCACAAGTCACGCCTGACTGAAGGCGCTTAAGTTACGTACGCGACTGTTTCATATAAAAAAATCACATTATCTTCTGATTTACATTTTCAAATTTGACTTGTAAAACTAAGCATAGGTTACGGGCAATATTCATTGCAGCCTTCTTCAGAGTAAGTATAATTAATTACTTTAAAACGCCTACATCTAAAATAAAGTACATGGAGGTTAAATGAAAGAACATAGTTATAATTAGGAAATTAACAAAAAACATCAATATTAAATAATGATTCAAACTGTATACCTCAATAAGATCATAATTTTCAGAATTCCGTAGAAAGAACTGTGAACGATGAAAGCATTATTTATAATTTATGGTTTATTTATTACTATTTGTTTACTGTTTTATTGTTTTGAGAACCATTTAGCAATTGTATACAAGACTTTACAGATTAGGACAATATTGGACAATAGTTTCCTTTTTCATCACTTCTTATTATGTTTTAAGATGATTCCCTAACTCTGGAAATTTTACTTACGCTGCTTAAAGAAATGTTGCTCCTCCTCACAGCGCAACAAAGTAGAGTTGCTGTACTTGTTGCAATTGCTGTCACGCAACAGTCAAGCTTGATCATGTTTCAGTGGCATTGTACAGGAAGCGGATTTTATAAAAGTAGTTCCCCAGTGATGAAAATGAATGTACAAAATTTAACTTGTTTTGAATTTAGTGTTTTGGCTTACTATTTTTATGCTACCCTTCCCACTTTTGATCTTACCTCAACAGATGCCGGTGACTGCTTAACACTAGAGGATATCGATTGTGCAGCTGAGGGAACGGGCAAGCGTTTTCTTCATCCAACAGACTGTAATCAATACCTGGAATGCCAATATAATTCCGGCAACCCGATGGAAAGGCCTTGTGGTTCTGGCACTCATTTCTATCTCTCGCTCTCAAGTTGCGATTATCCGGGGAAAGATGAAGACTGTAAATGTCAGAAGGCCAATTAAACACTGGCGCCAACGGTTCCATACTGCTTATTTTCAGCACGAGTTCTTCATCAAGGATTTTTGCGTTCCGTGAGTTTATCCAAATAATTATTAAATAGAACAGTCAAAGTAGAATTACTCTTAATATGTTAATCTGGGTATCATTCATAAGTTGCGAAGGTAATTTTACAATTACTGCAATATTAGAAATAATTCACAAAACTCGTTCATGCTTCGTTCTTTTTATGTCAATGAAGCACGATGTGTTTGTGAGGGATAATAATGATGATAACTTCTCTCTACTGCTTTTTGAAATGTGAAGTACACATAACAATTGACTTTGAGAATCTAAGAGATTTACCCCACTCCTCATTTTATGAATTATTGCTGAGTGCTCACAAATTTTCTATTTAATCAAAACTAGTCCAATTTTGACACGAAGATGTCCACTGTTGGTGGTAAAATTAACTCGTGGAAATTGTTTGCTTTTGCGTTCATTAAACCTTGTTAATAACTATCGCTTGTCCCTAAAATTAGATTTAAATTGTCTGAATTTGTAACTGAACTTCAATTCATATTGATACCAATTAATTTGATTAAACTTGATCAACAAATTGGTAGTGCTTCAGAAGCATGTTATTTGACTTGGCTTATTTATTTAAAAAGACTTGGATAAAATTTTTGATTAACTTCAATAGACAATGTTTTTTCCTGCATTTTTCTCGTATCAATTCACAAGCACCAGCTACATTTTACCTCTCCCAAGTTAAAAGAAACAAATTCAATCAAAATTCCTCTTTCTCTCTGTGTAAAGCAAAATTCAGATTTCTCATCAAAATTTCATTTTTTCATGCGGATGACATTAATGATTTCATCATGAGTTCATAGCGAATAAGCAAATGCTGTTCTTCAAGCGCCCAGCGGTGGAAAAGAAAAATTGGGCCAGCGATCCCTCAGAAATTCCTAACCAAACCGAACATTTCCTCAGCACTCAGTAATTTGCGGTAGAGCAGTTTACTTCAATCGAACTGACCTCAATGTTTCAGGTATCACAGATACAGAAATCCATCTCCATTGCAGTCCTCTGGATCGGCTGGTCTTATCAATCAGGATTTATGCACAAATTTTCCCCAGAGTGTTCGTAATTTATAATTAAGTTTTACTGAGCACTAACTAAGAAAAAAAATTTTCACGGAACAGAAAATTTTTGTTTTATTTTTAAAATCAACAATGGTACCGAAGGGTTTCAGAATTTGATGAACAAAACGACCGAACACTTACTTGATGAACAGAGGTGTAGGGGTTGTTGTCTTTATATGCCACTATTGTAAGGAAAAATAGAAATTTTACGTATTACTGTTGAAATTAAAACAAAATTACGTACACATATTTCATCTATCAAGTAAGGGAAAAATTTGATTAATGCACTTCTATTTTGGACAACACTTCAACTACAGACCAACCTACAAGCTCATTTTATTCTAAATAACTTTACATCAAGTTTTCATATCCTATTGTGATACAGTTTCAAGTTTTCAGAATAATGAGTTTTGCACTGTTTTTATTTGTCTTACCTGCCAAGAAATTTTTAGAAATAGGTCTGCAAATGTCCATAGTTATTTATATATTAACGTTTGATATAGCGTGATTCTCGTAAAACAGCTTCATGTATTTTACTAAGCCTGTGCGTAAATATTTATTCAAGCTATAATCATTAACTTTCTCTATTGGTTTGAGTTCAATTCATTGCTGAGTTTGATATGGGATTGCATTTTTGGTTATGACAAGTGTAAATGAACTTTTTACCATTATATACTTCTTACACTTCTCTAAAGAATGTTAAAATATATTTCTTGTATTATAGAATTTATCAGAAGAGTTCCAATTATGATCGAAATGTCACTGAATCATAAAGTCTGTCCTAGCTTAAGCTTTAAACTTTTTAGACGTTCTTGTAAGAATTCACGTGGTGAGCAGAACATGCTCGATTTATTTAACACGTTGACTCCGAAGTGGTACGTATGTGGGCCACTTAGGTTAGGTTCTGTAAATTTTACAGTGCCTTCTAGTAATAATATGTACAAAGTGAAGATTTACACCGGCCAGGCAATCGGAGGCAACGTGTTAACGTAGAACTTTGTACAACGTAAGAAGATTGTTTGAAGTAATGGAGTGGAAGGAACGCTGGCATCAAACAAAGAGTCAAGACGTCAAAGGAGATGACACTGTAAGAGGCGCCAGAGAAAGTGGAAACTTTGACAAGTACCTAAGAACCTAAGAACCTTTTACAGAGAAACTGAAATTGTGACAAGAATCTGAGCTGCAGTGCAGTTGCTGGAGTCCAGGCTGGTGGGCTGAGTGTCACTACACTTGCCAGAAGCCTATTTGGAGCCTTTTTGGAGGGCTCCAGTTCTACCAACCAACCAACACTGAGAGAGGCGCCGACTCGGTTTCTGTTGGCCCCTTCTATAATGTCAGCCATACATTAGTATCTTTTCAATAAAGTACCTTGGGAATATTTCCCTGTATGTAATGTTTCAGGACAGGAGTTGAATGCTTTCAGAAATAAAAGTTTCTTAGAGTTCTCGCTATCGTAGCAATTTCTTCTTACACAGACGAAAAAGCAAAAAAAAAACGCAGAAAATGCAGTCGCTTCAACTTATGGGATCTTATGGATTAATTTTCAAGTCCGGAAGAATTATACAGTGCACGATGCGAGTCTTTTAATTAGTAGGGATACTGCAGTTATTATCACCAGGGTCATAGTTGTGACGATTGTAACACAGCACATTTATGCATGTAACTCGGCGTCTTCTGTACCTTGAAGTAGCCAATTAAAAACGTACAAAAAGAGAAATGTTTTACGTTCATAATCTATTTTCCACAGCAATAAAGTCCAGCCCCCTGTGTGACAATTACAAAGCTTAAAAAATTTCCTCCATTGCACTGAAATAGGTTCACTTTCAGCTTATCTTGAAAATTTCAAGCTCCTACAAGCATTATGCGATTTACGACTTCACAAAAATAGTGTGATCAAATAGTGACTCATAGTTATAGTTTATGAGAGAGATGATGTTCTCCACTTGACGTGAGCAGTTGCAGCAGGCGCACCAGCACTGGTTAGGATAATCTAGTCGAGACTTATTCATAGGTAGAACTTAGATTTTTATAGACACGTTTGCTCTTTTGGAAGATTGATTTCTGGGATTCACTTCTAGAGGTGTGATAATAGTGTCTGTCTTCGTCAGTGTGCCTTGGGAAGCTAGAACTAATGATCAGTGTCCCCAGCTACCAACAGAGGAATCAGCAATTTGTATTGTCAGAGGCTTTTGAGGCTTCAGTTACTTGTCGTTACCTCTTACCTCGTTACCTCTTATATTTCTAGTACCCCATCCTTCTAGTAAGAAGACCAGTGTACTGTGTGACCTCTTGCACGAGAGGCCGTTTCCTTTTCATTTCTTGTTGCGTTGTCTCTTTTTCTCTTCAATACACTCACGCTGCTGATTTTTTCCCGTTGTAGAGGCTGATCTTACTTAAACTATATATTTACTAAGATTCAATATGATTATCATTATTATGAGCTTTCCGTAGATTAACGAAGGACCAGAGCTCATCGCCCCATTCACAAAGTACTTTCACACATTTCCTGCGGTTGCCTAACTGGTGCAAATCTTTACTTCGTACACATCCATAGCATAAAATTTACACCTAACCTGATCGGTGCCGGGTCCATCGGTGGGTCTCTTCGCAGGAATTGTGCTAGTGTAACTGTCTAATCACCTGACAAGTCTAACTCTCTTTGCTCTTTCCGAGTCCATAGGTGTGCGATTTCCAATTCAGTGAGCCAGCGGTCAACACTCTGCGAATGAGCAACTTTAAGGGTCTTAAGAGAAGTTATTGACGAGCAATTTTTTTTATTATTCTTATGTATGCAGATGTGTGTACTTAATGTCTTTGTACAATTGTCAGATAAACGTGAGTAAATTCGAGTGAATTGAGCAGACTTTTATTTTCAGTTAACAACTGAAGAATGTCGTAGCATAACCAGTAAAGGATGTCATAGCATAACAATTGAAAGATGTCATAACATAACAACTGAAGGACGTCATAGCATAATAATTGAACGATACCAAAGCATAACAATTGTAGGCTGGCATGTATCAGTTAGGTTGCTTTACTCGTATACGTGCAAGTATGCACGCAATCTCCTTCCTTTAATCTAACCCGCATCAAGGCATTGATTTAATTGCCTGCCTCGCCTCACAAGTTGACCTGTCCGTTGAGCCTGAACTTTATCGCTTGCTCCTTGTACAGGGTGCGTCAACATAACTTCCTTTTTTAAAAGGGACTTCCTTTGAAAAAATAAAGTTGCGTTGCTTAATCCTGTACAAACAGTAGCACCCCTATGATAAAGCATTTTTAAAAACCAATGCAGTTACATTTCTTATGCACCAACTTTATTGGAAATATACGTTTTTGTTTGTTTGTTTGTTTGTTTGTTTGTTTGTTTGTTTGTTTGTTTGTTTGTTTGTTTGTACATGTTTACGGTTTTTGTACGCATGTTCACAATAACTGAAACATCAATCTAGCGATTATCTTCAATCACACTAAAATTTTGATAAGGTTATTTTTTATCACTTGAAGGACTAAGGGCGTAAATTAATGCATTTTAAAATCGTAAATGAACACGACTTGAAATACATTACATATTCTTACCGCATTTTTTTTGACTTCCCGTAGTTTGGTTGCCAGTACTTTTTAAATCCTAACACCCTTAGCCCTTCTAGTGTTAATAAACTAATTTCAATAGGATGAACGATGTGACAAAATCGTTTTTAATTAATATTAGGGATTGGGTTTTTCAGCGACACCTTGTATAGGCGCAGGATTACATTCTTGGATTTACATCCAAATATTTTTGTGATGATACCGATGTCAAGACCAACATTTATAACTCTTCTACATGTACGTATTCGAAAGTAACCATTTTCTTAGTTGCTCAAACATGTAATTGTTCTTCCTAATTTGTGGCGTCGAATACAGTGATAAATAATCTTGATGGTGCATCACTCTGCATACAACTACATACATTGAAGTTCAGTTTTTAGATTTTTTTGCATAAACTAGTCGGTTGGCTTTTTTGTGACCGTGTAGAGCAGAGGTTCCCAAACTGTGGGTAACGAAAATTTTGCAGTGGGGAATGACTTGAAAACGGGTTTTTTTGTTCAACAGTTATTAAGAGTGTAGAGTAAACTACTTATCTTCCTGCAGTATTTAGATTTGATGTTAGTTATGTGAGGGTACTTTTAAATGGGTGCAAGGAATTGTAGAATTTTAACAATATAATTGACGTTAGTTCGGTTAGGCGTTGGAGAAATTACAGTTAGAATGATAGTAAACGTTTAAGTTAGGGAATGGTAGTTTGAAATTGCAAAAAAATTTAAAAATTAAAATATTTGATTTTGATAATCCCCTTTTAAGTTAACTGTCCCGTAACGTTCTAAGAATTTGTTATGCATTCCATCATATAAATTCATATGAAATTGAATGTTCTGGAGTTGACCCATTCTGATAGAAGTTAAGTTTTCCTGTGTCATTGGAATTGGCGACAACTGTATGTGATTAATGAAATTTTGTGGGTGGGTAACGCCTGGAGAAACTAACAAAAGTTTGGGAAGCTTTGGTCTAGACTAGAGGATCTAAATCGCTGAAAGGAATTGCAGTATCGCAACTGCCCAATACTGGTAAGGAACGATACGTAGCATAGGCCTGCCTCGGCTTCAAAGTTTGTTGGTTTTGCTCCCTCGAATTCTGAAGTCGCTGATGTATATAGTATATATTTATATGATGGACAAAAGTGGAGCTAAATACGTCTTTTTGAGACAATTACGTGACCCGAATATAGTTACAGCATGGTTGAAAGATCATTGCTAGCTCACTATGTTTTTAAGTCCAGTTTCTTAAACAGCACAAATAGTTTTCCTGTAAACTGAAGCGTTTACTTTGACCATCATCGTGTGCAAGAAACTTCATTGGGAGCTATTTAGTCCACTACTTTTGTTATACGGGAATGAAAGTTATTGGCTTTTAGAGGCACGCTAGATATTTGGGATTTCCACAATGAACTCGAGGAAATTTTTGAGTCAACTACGTTTTTCTGATAGCCTTGGAAAAAAGGTTCAATTTCATTGATGAAATGGTTTTCAGGTTTCGTGTGGTACCTGCTCGACAAGCTTTCAAATCTAGGTTGATCGGCGAAGTCAAACCAGTCGAAAGGTAATTGACGAAAGCTTGCGTTTTTTTCAAAAATAGAATTTGCATTAACTTTCTCCAAAACTTTTGGGCCGATGGTAGTTTCAGGCGATCCATTGAAGATGTCTGTCATGAGCTCACTTATCCCGTAAATAATTTCTTTGAATATCCCGGTGCTAAATCATGAAGCTCAGCTGCTTAGTGGTTCAAAACAGCACTCTGCATCAAATGCCCCCATTTTTAAACGTTGCGTTGAAGTTTCGAGCCCAAAAGTTTTAAAATTTCAGAGAATATTTTGTGTGTGAATGGAGATAAAACGTGCATTTCAAATTCTAGCTTTGTTTTTGTTGTTGTCTTTGATTGAGCCATCAGTACATGCCAATAGTACTTACAGTATCACTTTTGATTCATCAGTCTACCGTCCACGATGTTGAAATGCTTGGAGCTGGTTTTCGCTGAGGCTGCAGTTGCCATATCTTAGTTTCGCTTCATATTGTTATCTATCTTTAAAAACTCTGCTATTATTGTTGTTGTTTACGTTCGCATCCGTAGGTATTTGTTTTAATGACTATATGGGTGTTGTCTGATTTTTTTACAGGATTACGATTATTTTTTGTTTCATTAAATCAAAATTTGAACCTAAGGTAATATAGGGCATTCTTCATCGGGTTTCCAACTTATCATTTTGAATGCCAGACGAGCGTTGGATTCGGCAGTGGTTCCTCATCTTGTCAGCGACCTCACCATCGTTTATTCTGAGGATATACGAGGTGCAGCAACATGTCTTCCTTTTCTTAATGCCTTTTGCTTTGAAAAAAGGAAGTTGAGTTGCCACGCCCTGTAGTTTATGATCGGAAGAGCCTGAGTATTGTTCGGACGCGCCAGTTCAAGAACACGCTGCTGCAGCGAATTTTAATTCACGAGATCCACGAGTTTATTAGTTAGGAATTTACTTGTTGGTAGCCCCTTGATTCTAAAAGAATTAACCCTATAATATAATTAATCGTCAAAGATTGAATTCTCCCCATAATATTGCCTAGTAAAATTTGATTTGTATGACCACCTCCATCGTGTTGAGTTTTACTTCGTTATATGCAATACTGATCACGTTCTCTTGAAGGAGGACAGAGTTCAATGTTGTCCTCTAATACTGTTGGATTGTGCAGTATAGCAGTTCTGTTGTCGAGGCGCTTTTCTTTGCCTTATAATACGTTTGAAGTTTATTTCAGACAGAAACTATGAAGCTACCACTTTCTTACTTCACGGTTTATTTGCGTTTCAGCACATCCAGCTTTCCGCGAATTTGCGGTAGATCTTACTATATTTCATCAAGATGCAAAATGACAAGCATGATGGAATGGTTTGTGTCTCTTTCATCTTCAACAGAAGGCGCTAAATGATACCAGTATATCTTTAAACTTGCTTCTTTAGACAACTTGATCCTCACAGAATCGTTGCATGGATTTTGCATCATACTTTTGTACTACATTTTATGCATCTCCATCATTGATAGGTTCTCTCTCAATCCTGGGACGTTGCATTCTTCTCTAAGAACAAATTATTTACGCTCAAAATTCCCTGTGCAGTTCCTATTCATTCCAGCCCCGTTGCATATTTCATGCCGCCTCTTTTCCCAGATACTCTGTCTTTTACAATTATTGTAAGTGTACCTCATACTCACGACTTTTGAGGTCTGGAGAGGCTTTTTAACTTCTGCTTATGTCTTTTTGCTTTAGTTTGTTTTCATTCATTTCTAAATGACGAGTAGCCTGTATTACCTGAATATCACTAAACTTGTATCTTTGCCATTGGTTTTCAGGTCAGGTCTGTTACGAGAGTCATTGCTATTTCCTCCATATTGATCGTCTTTTTTCTATACCTCTCTATCTATAGTTACCATATGTCGTCGTTTTCAGGGCTGATCACTACTGAGATAAGAATTGTTCAAGTTTGCATGCATTCTTGATCAAAGAAAGTTGCCTTTGACAGAATTAATGTTCTTCAACTGCGTATAGAATTCGTTATCAGTACATATCCCTACTTTCACACTAAATTTTATTTGACTGATCATACGTATACAGTATACGTAGTTTATATGTATACAGTGTATGTAGTTTAAGGGTGTATAGTAAACGTACTTTAAATGTACACAATATACGAACTTTGTGTATACGGTAGATATGCGTAGTTTATTTGTATGCAGTATATGTAGCGTATACTGTATTTTTAGGGTTGTAGTATCAAGAAGACAAATTGCTCGAACTATGAGTCCAATAAAAACCTCTGTAGACACATCCTATCACGATAATGACATCAGATCAACATAAATAGTGTTGCTTTTTATCCACTCGGATTCAATAAATGTAAACATTTGAGAGTAATAACTTAGTCGGGTTCTAATAACCAATTAATTTAAGCTCCATATCATTATTGAGCAAGTTTTGAAAGTTTCATGGCCCTAAAAAACAAAATAACTTCCCCTGCAACTAGTAAATCCCTTGAAGTAAACCATTTTGTTTGTCACGCTCGACCTCCATTTAATTTCGAGTCAACACAATATAGATGAACGCTACCAACATTGGTTTTCCAATCATGATTATAATGAGCTCATGGCGAAGAAAAATCGTGAAAACAATAATTCAAACGTTTCTAATGTGACTTGCTCTCAATATTTCAGCGATAAAACTAGTTTGTGTTGTTCCATTGTTTCGTTCCTTCCAGGTTCTTTGTTAAAAATTAATCTAGGCTCAAAACAGTCAAATTAGATACAATGTGACCTCTTTTTCTTTCACTAATGAATGCCAAGGGGAGTAAATATTTTCAAGACATTACTTTAATGTTCCGAATCTTTGTTAATACTGAATAAGAAAACAACACTTTATCGAAACAGGTCCCTAAAGATTCTCTTAATAAGCTTCTAAAAAAGGCATGACATTATTTATCGACCGACGCCTTTTTAACGACTATTTTCTATGCATTAGACTTATTGCACACGAATTTACCAGGACCGTGAAGGCAGTGATCGAAATTTGTTCAATAGTAGCAAAAGTAGTCCTAATTTGCCCCCCGGAGCTGCTCATGGAATGCGATTTTCAGCTGGAATGCAAGAGAGAAAGATAGGGAAAGAGACGGAGAAAGAGAAAGAGAGAGAGAGAGAGAAAGACAAAGAGACAGAGAAAAAGAGAGGAAGAGAGAGAAAGAAATTGTCAAACACGGCCATTTAACACGTTTGTTGCGATTGCCTAGCTGGTGCAAATCTTTACTTTGTACATACAGTCACTAGAAAGCTTTGAAAAAATTACAGAACCTAACCTGAGTGACCCACCGGTGGGTCGCATCGCAACAAACGTGTTAATGGCCTATAACACGCATGCTCAGTGACACTCACGGTAAGTGCTGTGTGAGTCGAGCCCACATGCTTGCTGTGTCAAGAGGATAGGAAAAGAGAGCATGTCCACCAGCAGGACAGCTATAAATTTTAAAAGTCTTGCTGTACTGTTATGTAATGAAATGATGCAAATGTAAAATTCAGGTAACTTGTAAGATATTTTGTGTGTGTACCCAAAATCTATGACGAATAGATTGTGTGAATCAGTTATTAGTTAAGAACTACCGAGATATATATATATATATATATATATATATATATATATATATATATATATATAAATATATACGAAAAATATAAATCAAGGACTAGAATGGTGTTTTAGCAGCACTCACGCTAACACATTTATGCGTACTACGTAGTATTGTTATTAGCTGTTCTAATAGAATTGTCTTCATCTTTTTCATTTATACCATTTATATAAAATAATTACAAAGGCAGCCCCTGACTAACTTTCACTACCAGAATATATGTGTTCGTATAGTGAATAAAAGGCCCTCTTCATAAAGTCCAGTCGAGGAGCACTGCCAGCATAATCCAAACTTTTCCTTTGGTTTACATCGGAGTCTGAACACACAGCTGCTGCAGCAGCAGCAGTGTTATCTTTGTTTAGTGGTCGATCATTCTTCGATTGTTCATGTTAATTAAAATGTAGAACGTTCACAGAATGTATTTGAGGGTCATTTTTTACGAAGCAAATTATGTACAATCGCGCAGTTTTGGCCGTAAATTCGTGTCGTGAACTCCAATTTCTGGGAGGAATTAGAACTAACTTTTCAACGTCAACACCACAATGTCTTGCAAGGCGAATGAATTTATTTCAATTCAGCCGCTAGCAGAAATATTTGACTAAATTGAGGTAATGTAATGTGATTTGTGCTTTTTCAATACGTGGATATCAAATACTTTAGTATTGAATAACTATATTTCTCTACACTTCTTAACTTTTTCCACACCGGAGTGATTTCAAGTAATAGTCATTCAGAACTGTAATTTCAATACTTCGATGCTCATTTTGAATGTTTTCTTTGTTCAGTTTTGTGTCATTCATTATTCCTTTGTGTAAAATAATGGAAGGTAAGATATTGGATGTCGGGTCTAAGCAACACCCTTTAGAAACGATAGGTCATAAATCTTTGGAAATGTTTGAACATTTCATAGATTAAATACGACGAAAGGCCATGCATTGTATTGTGTCTTATTAATTTTACCAAATTTATGCCCAATTGATTGTATTTTTCACTAATTTCATAATGTTTGTGAATGCCAATTTTTTGCTTTTGGTCCACCACAACCTGAATAGAATTCGGTCGTGAGAATTAGTGTCTTTAATTTTCAAAGTTAATAGAACTTTTTGTTTTAATTTGTCTTCTTTTCATTTTTCCCTTCTCTATGAAAAAAGCTTTTGCGTTTTAACAAGTAACCTCTTACAAGTAGTTGTTATAGTTCTTAGATTTTAAATTGGGCACTTTTTTGTTTAACTCTAACGTTTAAGATGCCTGCGTTGCAACGCAAACATGATGTAAATAAATAATGGATGCCTTATAGTTTCTTCTCGTAACTGGAGCGTTTTTTAATTGCACATACCCACAGAGTACTTCACGCAAGAGTTGTGAAGCAATTTTCACGTGTTTTTTACTGAATTTTTAGCTTGATTTTTCAGTGGACGTAAGCTTTACGAAGGAGTTTCCACCTTAAAGGATGTGCCTTTGGTATCCACAATACAATGCCCACAATGCATATATACATGTTCCGTTGAGAAGTCAATACTTAGCATAAGATAAATAGTATATTTTAGCATGCAGTATTTCGACTTTCGAGCATACATTCCAGAAACTATATTTGCCATCGTAATTCAAGGATGAAATTTCATGGTATTCCATCTTGTTACTCAATAGATAAATTTTCTCCTGTCCCTTAAGAGCGTTACAGAAAACCAGACCAAGCAATCAAGCAACAAACTGTGTATTATTATGTAGTAAGATTGTACAGATATAGGGTTGTAAATATGATTAATGGTACACCGAGCAGGTCGTAAGTACGAGTGGTCGTATACTGAGCAGGTCGTAAGTACAGGTGGTCATATACCGAGCAGATCAGAAGTACGAGTGGTCGTATACCGAGGAGGTCAGAAGTACGAGTGGTCGTATATCGAGCAGGTCACAAGTATGAATGATCGTATACAAGCAGATGGCAAATCAGATGCTGCTTGCATTATTGCAGTAAC
>VCRD01000793.1:77551-112990 GCA_006783055.1 Trinorchestia longiramus | reverse complement strand
AAGCCAATTTCCTTAAATCCTAGTTTTGCCCTAAGAATGGCTTCGAAATGCGTCATCACTATTCTACTTGTATTCTGCTTTCATATGTATCTTCGATGCCGGTGTTACTGCAGCTGCCACTGCAGCTGCCACTACTTCTGTTGAAGCTGCCACTACTTCTGTTGCAGCTGCCACTGCACTACTTCTGCTCTACTTCTACTGGAGCTCTCACTACCACTTCTAATGATGCTGTTATCACTACAGAAGTTACTGCTAACATTGAAGCAACCACTATCACTTCTGAAGTAACCACTACCATTACGGAAGCCACCACAACCACTACGGAAGCCACCACAACCACTGCTGAAGCCACCACAATCACCGTTGAAGCCACCACAACCACCACTAAAGCTACCACTACCACTGCTGAAGTTGTGACCACTACTGCTAGAGTTGCCTCTACCACATCTGCAGGTTCCACTACAGCTATCACTGGCAGTCAGACTACCACCTCATCTACCTGCATGACAGCAGCCGACACTGCCACTTACTACTACCACCCTAACTACTGCTCCAGGTACTTCATGTGTGACGGCAAGCCAAAACCCTCCAAAAAGTCGTGTCCCCCAAAGACTTTTTTCGACTTGTTCATCTCGGGATGTACTGACACCCAGCTAGAGTACATCCCCAGTCCAGCCTCTTGTCAGACGTCTTTGGGAAAATAGCGCCCAGTGTACACGGTCCATCGAGTGAACAAAATTATTTCAGGAAATTCAATCAACGCCCTAAGACAAATTAGTTTCTACTCAAAAATCAATTTCATTAAGCACTGAAATGAGCTTGTTTCTGGTAGGTCAAAAGTTTCTGGATGTTATGCAAGTATGACAGGTTTTACCGGTATACCCCTGCGTAATGTACTGTATGCATCCATAGAGTAACGTACGTGTGTGAGAATAATAAGAATGACCTCAGTCTACATTTCTGGAATATTTTAGCACAATAATTAAAACCTCCTAGTAGATATATTTTACTCATAAGCGACCTTGCACTCGTGAAAATCGTTATAGATTTCACAATTAAACTGTTTTCTCTAACATTCCTGGCCCACACTTTGTGTACTCGGCGTTGTAAGGTGTGTCAGAGGAATTGATGCAGTAATCGTCTATTTGGTTGATGAGCAGCCACTGCAGACGATTGAATTACTACCACTAGTCGAAGAATATGTTTCAATATATATGGGAACTCACAATACGGTATTGATATGTTATGGTGGTTATTGGATCATGTTCTGTACTGATCGAGCAATGCTTTACTTCACCACGTTGTTGTTGTGTGTTTGGTTTGTTGATGAAACAGCAACTTGGACTGTCGATTTGTTTCGCTAATTCAGAAGTTTCAGAAACATTTTTCGAATTTTCTTTTTTATTCAAGACCTTACACGAAATTGTCACGTTGAGTGAAGAATTTTATTTCAATGTAACTTTTTAAAGACACATTCATGATTTTTTAGGGCTTACCTCACTTCGCTGTCCATATTAACGTTTCTTTGTTCAAAATATTTTAACCTCTACCAGTAATATAAAGAAATAATTTTGGTAAAAACCAGAAAATATGATCAACAAAGTCCTTCACTTCAAGGAAATGATCATAAACATAGAATAAAATAAATTTAAGGTTTTTTAGCCTTCTGTTAATAAATTGGTTGTCTGTGAGCTTAAATTTTCATTATCCTAATCGAGGTTTTCCAGTATTTGATACATTTTATCCTCCGATGCAAAGATTATGTATTTTAGTTTACATCTATGAAATATTTCAAATTTATAAAAATTTAGAACTTGAAGCATTCTCTTGATCAACTTTCCCACACAGAGAACTAGCTGTGTACGATTCTGTGTTTGTTCCATACTTCATGTAGCCACCGTAGTCGAGTGGTATGCGGCCCGTGTTCTGTATCGGGTCTCTGCATGTGCAGAAAGACTGCGTGCGGGTTCGAAACCCGGCAATGAATACGAGCTATTTCTCGTTTCACGCCGTGAGCTCGCACTTATCGGTAAGACCTCAACTCATCGCCCATGGACACATCCCAGGATCGTTGCATGGAGCTCACCATCACCCTTACTCTAAGAATGTTAACCTTAAGAACTTGAAAAACCAATGTACTAAATGTCTATGTACTGTGTACTTGATTGGAAATAAAGATTGTTTGTTTGTTTGTTTGTTTGTTTGTTTATGTGCCGCATCAGGCGGCGTGCTTCACATTTAGCGAACCTTGTTTCTAAACCCACACACTTACCAGTAGCCTAATACAGTAGAACTTTCAATGAATAAACTCCAAAAAACAAACTTTTTCGAAAGCAGGACTCTGAAAAAAAGGAAACTTTTGACTAAGAACTACTACTGGTATCATCCATCGAGCTTCAGCATGACTAACCCTCAGACAAAAAGGCCGAATTTCTCCACTCTTAATTAGGTAGAAATAAATGTATTTCAAAAAAAGATCGATTAATATGCAATAAAACAAAATGTTCACGGCTGGCGTAGAATATCAATAATTTTAAAAGACTTTGTATCGTATTGTAACTACTAACAGAGTAAGTTGGTTAACAGTAACAAGTATTGTCCCTACAATTATTGCCTAGATTTTATTGCGGATATCTATCCACTTCACAATTTTCTTTCTATGTACTGATTTCACTTGGAATCTACATCATAATCAACAAAGAATCTCATTTGACTAGTAGTATAGCGTCAAAAGTGTCAATAGTCAACCAATGATAGAAGCCAACAATTTAAGAAAACTAGAACTTTGTAAAAAAAAAGACTTCTACTCAAATTTGAACCAATCATTTAGAGGTCTGTTCTATTGAATATAAAAATTCTTTCCTATCGAATCCTGGTGGAGTATTTCAATACGTTCAACCATATAACAGATGGTTTTCCACGATTTGATGTATTTATGGTGAAATGAATTACTTATTTATAGCTCAAAAAATTGTTTCTTTCATTTTAGGAACAAAAAATTACCAGAATGTGTAAAAATTTTCAACCAAGTATGAGAACAGTACTAAAAGAACATCGAAAAATAATCATCTGTGCTTATCTTCCTGTGAAATAAGTAATTTGGCTTTAATCGAGTAGTAACAGAGCGATAAACAAAAAAAACGGGTCTACATGGACTAGTTTTCGAAGCCCCATTAAACACGACGTTGAAGAACAAGGAAAAAATGCGATCGCTTGCAGTTGTCCCGCTACTAAAGAGAATGTGCGGTCGTACGAAGTTGTGCTCTCGTCATGTAAACCCACAGTTCAGACTTACTCTATTTATGTATGTATTACCAATTTTGCCTCTGCAAATAAAATGAGTCACCATGAAAATTAGTATGTAAGGTATGTTCAGTAACAATTCGTATGCGGTGTATCTCTAGAAAGCATGGAAGTTTGTTCACATAGTTAGTGTCCTCTTACCATCGGCAGCAACATTTTAAGGATGCCCATAATTTGTGTGAATGAATTTTTTTTAGCATTTGAGACCTTAGTTTGTGAGGATTTTAAATTATTTTCGAGGTCGTTGGTGAGATCGATTTCAATATCCGGACGAGGTTATGAAAAATGGATTTCATTGATGACGAGTCCAGCTTAGGGTATGGGTTCTTTGGGATTATTAAATCAAATGTAAACCTCTTTCTGGTCTCTGAAGCCAAAACTGCTAGTTCCTTTTCGTCAGTGTTCACTTAAATATGACCCATATTTTCTTTCTTGGGCATGTCGCATTTGTCGCCGAACAAATGGCATGAAATAATTGCAATGAAATATGCAATTGCAGGATGATCTCAAAGTCAATCTGTAATCAGTGAGTATTCTAGGCAAAAGCTTTTTCAGCCAACCCATCAATTAAAATATTTACTGTGCTCTGAAAAGACCGAACTCTTTGGTAAAAGTCGTATTTCGAACCAAGAATGCAATCACGAGAAAATATACATTTTTGCTTCTGTTTTAACAGTGACTAATGTCTTTTGTTAATTAGTACAAAATTTTATTCAAGGTTTTCGTTGGGGTGCAGTGTAGTCTCTACATGGCGATGTCATGTGGCTTTTTTCCTGTCTGACATAACAGAAGGTCAATATCTTTTCTGCCCTATGAGGAATCTCAGCTTTGTTTTACGTTTAATTGTTATTTTCAATAAGAGTATTGCAGTTCGCTCGTTCTTATTCCAGAGTAGCAAATATTTCAACTTTCAATTAAATATTTTAAAGCCAAAATAGTTAATTTTATTGTTAACGAGGTTAAACTTGAATTTCCAAACAGGTGACGGCAGTTTAGGTCTTTGAGGCAAAAAATATTCAAATAAGCCCAACGAATTTACTCTAATAACTTTGAGAAATGACGTGGAACACCAGACGATTTCTTCCTGGTGACAACTCACCATCAGATGACAGTGCTGGCAACAATTCCCCTGGTGACAACTCGCCATCAGATGACGGTGCTGGCAACAGTTCTCCTGGTGACAACTCACCATCAGATGACGGTGCTGGCAACAGTCCTCCAGGAGCCATCACAGTAGCATACTTGGCCTCGCTGCTCCAGAAAGATTCTCCTCTCGACTTGACTGAAGTGCCCCTCCGCATAAGGAAGAATTTCAAGTTCTTACTCCGACAGCTGGTCGCAGATTTGATCATTTCATCGTTTGATGTCAGGCCTCCGAACAAGGTAGGAAATGTGTTCAATGAAGGTAAAGCGGCTTGTGGAGTGCAGATGAAGAATATTAAAAAGGAAGGAAGCGTAGCGACTGAAAAAATTGCAGAAAGTGACCAAACTACGGCAGAAGATTGCAGTACGGGAAGGGATGAAGGTACGGGAGGGCATGAAAGTATGGAAAAGGATAAAACTACGGAAATTAGAGAAGGCAAGGAACATGAAGAAGCTACAAGAAAAGAAACAATACCAGCAAATCGCAAAATTGAAGCGAGGGAAGAATATGGAGGATTTTCAATGTACGATATTTCATCAGAAGAAGAGGATGTTGAGGCTGGAGACAACGAAGAAAGTCCGTTCGTCGGCATGTGTATTGCAAGGAACGAAGCGCAACTTGACGTGTATCACGCACATGCACGTCAGGTGACGGAACAGGTGAGGCTCTGTTCATTGTGTGAAGTGAGAGTTTGTTCATTGCATACATAAGTGTTCATAACCCATAAAAATCAGAACACCACTCAGGTCAAGCAACACATTACTGATAGTACTTGACTTCATTAGTCGTACTTGTATAACTGTCTCTCCTCATTGGTATCTCAGAGACTAAGTGGTATCCCAGCGTTTCCCAGCAAAATCATTTACCCCTCATATGCTAGTCTGTTGTGGGTTTAGCTTTTTGAATTTACCTTTTCTTTTCCTCTTTTTCTGTCTATCACGTATGATTGTCTTGCTTAGTGAACAACCAGCCTCTTACATGAATGTTTTAATTTGTTTTTTCCTTTATTTTCACGAGTTTCTTAGCATCACTCTTAGCGCAGTCTATTGTTGTTGGCTGTGGTGGGATGTAAGAGTTTCCGAAATGTTGCGCTCCTGTGAAATGTTTAAAGTATTTGTTGTTACCTTATTAAACCAGAGTTGCCGTATTTAACCTGAGTTACCGTATTAAACCAGATATAATGCGGTAACTCTGATATTGATGTACGTAACATGAGTCCCCGAAAGGAGCGTTTAAGGTCCGCTCCTCTTCATCTATATCAACGACATTGATGTCGGAATCATCAGTAAAATCAACAAATTCGCAGATGATACGAAACTGTCACAAAGTGGTCACCGAAAGAATCAGAGTAAGTACCTAATCAGACCTCAACCGTCTTTTACAATGGACCGAAACCTGGCAAATGCGCTTCAACATTGATGAATGTTTGGAATGACGTCGGTGCAAATAACCGGCATTTCTAACATCCGATGAATGACATGCCCATTGAAGCAGTGTAGCAACAAAAAGAGCTGGGTGTCATTGTCACAGAAAATCTCAAACATGACAAGTGGAAAAAAGCATCAAAAATGCAAACAGGATACATAGTCTCGCCACACGAAACTTTGAATACAAGTTAAAGAACATAATATCATTGCTCTATAAAGCGCTAGTCCGGCCACATTTAGAATATGCAGTGCAACTCTGGTCTTCTACCCTACGAAGAAATATTAATAAAATGGAAAAAATCCAATTCAGCGGAAAGCAACGAAAGTGATTCCTGAACTCTGCAATCTCAGCGACGAAAGACGTCTTCAACAGCTAGAACTTATCTCCCTAGAACAAAAATAACTGCAAGAACAGCTCATTAAGACTTAGAAGTCACAGCCAGAACGATGCTACCCTGGAAGGACTTTTCGAAAGAGACCGTAACGTACAAACCAGAAATAACTGCCAAAAAACAATTAAAAAAAACTTCAAGATTTCCCAAGCTGTAAACTTCTTTCCAATTAAAATTACCGCAACTTGGCACCACCTGCCCGAAAACATTGTTTCTGCTGGCACTCTGAACACATTCAAAAATCGTCTCGACAATAATTGGATTAGGATCCTCCAGTAATATAACGTACTAATTCTATATCCCTAACTCTCGGGGTCAGTGTTTCATGGTGATACATGTACGTGACTGAAATGCCTATGCGTGAGCAAAATGCATGTACGTGACTTAATTGGCTTACGGGATTGGATGCATGTGTGCGTCATGTCTTTACTTTAGACGGCATGGGTCTTGGCTAGTAACCCAAGAATGGGCTAAACGGCTCGTTTCTATTGCCTTATTCTATTCTATTCTCCCAGTATTAAACTGAAGTTACCGTGTTGAACCTTGAATCACCGTATTAATTTTTCAATGTAAATATAATGATGTTCATTATACTAATAAAAATGGTAATGAGAACATTAACACATATTTCTGTCATAGAACGTGTACATTCCTACAAAGCATCGACTATCACACATACTGTACACTCAGTTAGTCTTGGTTCACTCCTGTCGTCTCTAACAAAATTGAACGACCTAAAAAATTACTGCATTCCGAGTTCAGTTGAGTCGTCCATGTTTTTATGTTGGAATGTCTTTTCAGATCAACGGGATTCGTGAAGAAACGAAGCTGTACAATTTTCCTCTGTCTGAGTACACAGGTGCAATCAACGCTCGCATCTGCAACGTAATTTTGGGACGTAAAATGTCCCCACTTGAGAAACAGTTTGTTCAACTTTACTCTTTAAGGTCATTGAAACTCAAGGCAGAAATAATTGTCCCTTTTTTTGACTTCATCTGCCCTTCTGGTAAGCAAGTTACACCTGAAGAAAGCGATGATGTTAAAGAGCCCCCAATGAGTGAGGAGGAAGAGGACCAGCTGAACGAGGAGGAAGAAGACCAGCTGAGCGAGGAGGAAGAAGACCAGCTGAGCGAGGAGGAAGAAGATCAGCTGAGCGAGGAGGAAGAAGACCAGCTGAGCGAGGAGGAAGAAGACCAGCTGAGCGAGGAGGAAGAGGACCAGCTGAGCGAGGAAGAAAAGGACCAGCTGATCGAGGAGGAAGAGGACCAGCTGATCGAGGAGGAAGAGGATCAGCTAAGCAAGGAGGAAGAGGGCCAACTGAGCGAAGAGGAAGAGAACCTACGAACCGAGGGTAAGGCAGCTCAACTGAGCGCGGAGAAAGAGGACCAACTGAACGAGGAAAGAGAAAGCCAACTGAGCGAGGAGAAAGAGGCCCAACTGAGCGAGGAGAAAGAGGCCCAACTGAGCGAGGAGAAAGAGGCCCAACTGAGCGAGGAGAAAGAGGCCCAACTGAGCGAAGAAAAAGAGGCCCAACTGAGCGGGGAGGATGATACCTTGAGCGACATAGAAGAAAACCTAAAATTTTCTGAAAAAGAAGTATCTGAAAAGAAAAATTTGGAAGCCTTTAGTAAAAAAGAAGAAGAAATCATCCCTTTCGTCTTACGGGAAGATATCTCGAAAAAGGAAGAGAGGACCGAAGATCGAGGTATGAAAATCAGCCTCAAGCCATCGGAAGAAAAAATATTCACATTTGATGAATATACAAAAGAACACAAAAAAACGACAGCACAACTTGAAGAATCGACTACTTGTCCAAAAGAAGCCCATTTTATTGAAGAGGAAAATATCGAATTTGACAAAGTAAAAAAGAAGTCGTTACAATGCTTAGAAACCCTTGAAGACTCTGACGAAGATGATGTATTTCCTGGTGACAACGAGCAGGAATTAATTTCGCATGCTGTGGGATTCTCTAACTTAGATATTAACCTTGACGATAAAATGCAAATAACTGCTTCAAAAGAGCTCTCCCGAGTGAGAGATCAATCGTTTACTTCTAAACGTATATTGTCGACTTCGAGTGAAAATATTCCCAAAGGAGACATCAAGAAACAGAAACTGCTCAGCATTAGTGAGCTTGATCAGACGAACTCATCGGTGGACGAGTTAATGTTCCCATCGGAGGCGTCAGAAGCAAGTCGTCATGAGGCAATTTACCAATCACAAACATGCGAGTCCATCGAAACTGAAGCCTCAGAACGAAAACAGTCAAGTAAACCAATTCCACTGTGTTCGTATATGACAGAATCAGGAAGTGGCAAGCGCGATCGAGACAATTTATCGCCTCATTGCGGTCCTGGTGAGTTCAAATTCAAAATACCGCGAGTGTCAAGCTCAACCGAAGACCTCATGAAAGTACAAGTAGTTCCAAAAACATCTACATGTAAACTTCAACCTCCTTCGATAGAGTTAGCTGAACCACAGTCTGAAGAAGTTCTTGCTTCTCCTACAAACCAAGATATTCTAGAATATGATTTTTGTCAGGTGTCTGAAGTCACTGAAATCAGTTGTGAAGAAGGTTCTTTAGATGAATCCAAAGAAAATGTAGAACCCATCAAAAGTATTTCAGAAAATACATTAAATGTTCCCTTGACAGAAACACCTGCTAAATTTGCTATACAGGGTCTCCACTCTACTCCTCTGCCGAACAAAGGTCGAAGAAGAATATTGGGCGTTCTGATAGATTCCGGAGTTGATGATATCCCCGCTACAGAAGGTCGTTCTGAAGAAAAATGTGCTTTTGAAAAGCATGACAAGTGCTCCGATATTTCTCCCAAGGGTGAGGAAATAATTAGAAAACCAATAAAAATAAAAACAAAAGAAATCAAAAAGACGAGTTTGCGTAAAACTACAGCTTCAACAACTGATGAAGTGGTTGATTTTTTGCCTTCATTTATTCGATTAAACTGTGATTATATATACATGGAAGCTCTGGGCATCATCATTTATACAAGAAATTACTCGAGTTACGGCCCATACCTAAGAAAAACAGCTTTTGGACTTGGCTTCCCTCCAAGCTTGTATTGGTCAAAAAGGCAAGAAAAGAAATACCAGCATAGCATAAAATTTACAGCGCCAAGAAATCCACCAGTTTTCCTATTTAGGTGCACGAAATTGGAGACATGTGTTCCGGTATTAATAGGAAAAAGCACAGCCCAAAAGAATGCCCATCTCCTGACAAATTACGGAAGAAAAGATTTCAAATATACATTTAGACTTCACATAACAGCAAAGTTTCAAATCGAGCAAAACATTGTCGGAAATGCGCAACCGCAACAGCAGCCGAAACCGAGTTCTCCCATACAGGATCAACAAGCGAAGTCTAGGGCAGAGGTAGCAAGTACTAGTGCAAGTATCTATCCTCCTGAACTATCAAATTTAGAAATTTCTAGGTCGCCAAATTCATCGGTAAAAGAAGTAACACAAGACTCACCGTCTGGACACAGGTCCGGACAGCCAGCTGATTCAATAGTTTTAAGAGAAGTACGAGTATTCCCCAGAGATCCACGAAAATCTTCATTAACACCAGATGATGTGCAACTTCCAAAGCTAAGCGAAATAGCTGAAGATATATACACGAAAGAAACTAGTTCAAAAAAATATCAGCCTGAAGTTAGTATCCCACCTGGTTTGAAAAGTTCTACCTCTAGTTGCTCCACGGTAAAATCAGCATTACCGTTTATCACGACAGTACCAGCCAATCGTCTGGAACCAATCCTCCGCTTCTTACATCGCATCGTGTCGAGAGTGAGTGGGGATGAAACTCAATTCGTGCTAGACGATTCCGGCATATATGGGAAGCATCGCATGCTGAACGGAGTCCCAGGTTTCCTACCCCAGAGGGTTTACGTAAGCAAAGGTCAACAGAGACTTGATCCTCTGTCTCGTAACAGGATGTGCTGTCTCTCTGAAGCCGCCAACAACGAGCTTTTACTCAACTTGAACGAATCGTTCGATCTGCAAGACTATGGAACCCGGGTGCATAATAATATCTTGAAACTAGCAGGTGAGGCACGTGAACGAATTCAGCGTTATATACTGTACACCTCAAAATTAAACGTGAGCAAATTATGAAACGAAATTTTGGTGGCACGAAATCACTAATTGATCATAGTTTCTAAAAGCAAATTCTATTTTAATTTGGTGTACATTTAATAGGAAATTTAGGGCTAATGAATTGACACCAATGGCTAATGATTGTGAACTAGTCATGATTTAGTTACGCATTGAAAAAGTTAGTTTTCTGCGTCCTAAAAGTTTAGAATTTATTTCTTTTTGTAATTAGATGTCCACAAACTTTGGACTTTCAATAGCTGACATAAAAAACAAATTTCCCATCTTTTTAAAATTTTCTCATAAACCCTCATTGGAAAGTACCAGACCGTTGCCATTAAATTGTCACTCATATTACGAGCCTAGTCACCGTATCCAATAAAATTATAATCTAATTGATGTGTAAACTCATTGCGTGAAAATTTCTTCGCTTAGGGAGAAAATATACTGCTATGCCTCTAATTAATTAAAGTGTTTATGATCGAATAATGGTCATTGTTCCTTCAACTAATTGTCAATTCAACTATTTTCCAGGTTTACCAGTTTTATCAACTGAAACAGTAACTTCACAAATATTCTATTTGAACACGGTTAATCTTCACAACTATGTTCAGGACAAGTATGCGTTAATAATCAAGACTAGTCCTACCCCATCTGTTACCAGAGACTCGGGTTCGGTACCTAGTGAGACTGAACCTGTGTCTACCCCAACTGAACCTGTGTCTACCCCAACTGAACCTGTGTCTACCCCAACTGAACCTGTGTCTACCCCAACTGAACCTGTGTCTACCCCAACTGAACCTGTGTCTACCCCAGCTGAACCTGTGTGTGCCCCAGCTGAACCTGTGTGTGCCCCAGCTGAACCTGTGTGTGCCCCAGCTGAACCTTCATCGACTGCAATTGAATCTGTGTCTAGCAGACCTGAAGATAGATCGGTCTCTAGCCCAATTCATTCTGAATCTGTTTCTCCCACAACTGACAAGAGTTCGACTTGCAGTAAAACTGGCTATGGTGCACTCACTGACCCAACTGACTTGGCTTATAAGTCTTCTTCGACCTCTTCTCGAAACCCTACCACCTCAACCATTTCCGCTCTGGGTGATGCTGCTTCAACCCTCTCAACTTCTTGGGTTACTACGTTAACAACTTCGTCTCAGGGTGATACTACGGTAAAAATTTCCGCTCAGGGTGATACTACATTAAAAATTTCCGCTCAGGGTGATACTACCCCAAAAACTTCATCTGAAGGGGAAACTACCTCGAACTTTTCTTCTCAAGCTTCTAAAACCTCGACGACTTCAACTCCGGGTACTTCAACCTCGATAATTTTACCTCATTCAAGCACAGCTACCTCTACGATTTCCTCGACCGCAAGTACAGCTACCTCAAACACCTCGACACGCTTGCAATGCAAACGATCGTCATCGCGGAAAGGATATCGTCGAACGTTTTACCTCATAGTCTCGAATGCTCGCTTTTGCACAAGTGATGAAGGCCCGGAAAGATCATCTCGTTCAGTACAGGGGTAAGAATATTTTTATTTCTACGAATCTTTTACGTTACTCAACATATTTTTGCATGATAAACAGCTTACCAAGGTTTAGAGTCACAGATATTTATTGATAGTGTGAAAGAAACTCTTGATGCGATGAATCTGGCTGAGTATTCTTCGAAATTTTAAATAATTCTCTGCATGCGTTGTTCTTGAAGCTGCTTACTACTTTGTTCAGAGGTTTTACAGACTGTTTAATTTAACTTAGGTAAATGAGTAATAGTGGTAGAATGATGCCATTTCAATTAACCAGAGATTCTGACATTACATTTTTTCTCCGACCACCATGCTTCCTCTTAGTCCATTGTTTTTCATCACTTTAGACCTCTTATCCCAGAGAGAGATTAAGTCAGCACATTTTTGCGTCCCCACTCTACTGGTCTTTCCAAAAATTCACTACCTTCAGATAAACGCAGATCAACCAATTATGATCGTAGTAATATAAGAGCTTTTTACCTCCGATTGGCTATAAAAAGGTAAATTTACATAACATATTTATTTTATTACCAAAAGTACTGCAAGGTCTTACATATTTCTTCATATAATCGCCAAAACGGATACAGCCTGATTTACCTTGGCGCGGGCAATTGAACATGGCCACTACGATCGATGCTCCCGCCAAATGGGAGTTACAAAGTGTAAACTGTCTTCTGCAAGCCAAAGGACGTAATGCTGCAGAATGATCGAAGTGTACGGTGACACTTTATGAGTGAGGGTAGTGTACGGGTTTGGTGGAAAAAATTTAAAGAAAGGTGAACCAATGTCCATGAAGAAAGTGGACATGGGCGCAAATGGTGGTGGACTTGCACCCTTGTCCATCTTCTAGCACACGTGCGACTTCATAATCCTAATATTCAACGTAAAACTACGCACAATGGCACGCTTAAAAGATGTACATGTTTTTAGTAATAAGCGAGAACCTAAAAAACTAGGGCTGCTGCAAGGAAATGTAAATTATGCTCCTGCTAAATGAACAATATGTACCCCCAAGTCGGGTATAAGCTCTGACAAATCATTTTTTTGATCAATGTGTTAGTGATCATCATTATCACAGCAAAAATAATAATGATTAGCACACCAATAGAAATAATATTGATGCCTTTATAATTAACAATGATTCTAATACATATAAGTAATAATGATGGTTAAATAATCCTATTAATAAGATTGACAATAGTAATAATTTGTCTATAATAATAGTTATAATAATGATCATAATAATTTTAATCGTGGCAGTATTGATAACGGAAATAATAGCTCTAATAAAAACGAAAACGATAATAATGATACAATTTAAAAAAACCATAGCTGTGTTTTGTCCCACTAGCGCACGAAATTAATAAACTTGCCAATTCTGCTTCAGCAAAGTGAAGAGCGGAGCATTGAGTCTCAACTTGCAAGGCCACGCGGTGGGGCTGATGCAGTGTCTTCTGGCTGACGTCAGTCACTTCAACGCAGCATTCAGCGACATTGTGGGGCGTCTTGTGCCCCGTGTTGTTGTTACGGCTAGCGACTGTGCTGGATGGTCAGTAGCATGTTGTTATGGGACGTCTTGTGCCCCGTGTTATTGTTACGGCTGATGACTGTGCTGGATGGTCAGTAGCATGTTGTTATGAGACGTCTTGTGCCCCGTGTTATTGTTACGGCTGATGACTGTGCTGGATGGTCAGTAACATGCTCAGTTTTTGACGACGTTTCTAGAAATCATTGAGAATATTTTGTGTTATGTTTAAGTAATTAGAACTCAGAAGCAACGACTAAGAGAAACGAGTTTATTCTGCAGTGGGTAGTAAGCAGCCGGTCAAGAAGTGGGATAAATTGTTAAAATAAAATCCTTTCGTTTAAAAGGAAATATAATTTTGAATTCAACTAACGGGGAAATGAGATAGTTTGCTTGAAAGGAAGCATAATTAATACATTCAAGAAATTACCACAACTTTTGTTTAATTAGGGTTATTACCATAAAATTTATTGTTTTAGCTCATGTAGCTCTACAATTAAAACAGTGGAGCTAAAAAGTGTTGATTACCAGCAAACCGTCAGTTTAAGTATGGACTAGGTAAGTATTTCTTGCAAAACGTAGAGGTGAAATGAGAAGAAAACTGACAATAGAACGAGAACACTAGCTCTAAAGGTCTGTCGCATACAGGCCTACAAAGGGGACACAGAGTATGAAGCAAAGATCTACAAACCAATTCCACGACAGTCTGCCAAAATGTATTATAGAGTATGCACTTAAGAAAAATTATTTCACGAAATGTGAGAGGAGAGGGGAGCATTACGAGAAGGACTGAAGCATCTGGAGAGTTCGAAACCGGCGGGTGGAAGATGGCCCTCATTAACCCGTCTGCTGCGTTACGATGAGGGCAACATAGATTGCGTTCTGCTAGCAACAGAAAATCTAGTGATTTGTTGAGTTCTAGTGTAAATAATGTCCAATTCAATCAGCCATTTTAAATTTTTAAAGATTTTTGTTATTAAATGATACATTTCACCTACAGACGTTCCAATGACAGGAGTAAGTGTTTTGAGTTTGAGGGTAATTACAAAGACTAGCTTGCGATTGATCAGCTGCTCTCTCTGTTTGCAACCTAGTTTATTGTCACAAAAATTGAATTTGTTGAATTTTTTCTTTGACTTTTAGAATTTTAGCTGTGGCATGAATATGTACAACTACGAATATACTGAGTTTGTGCTTGAATTCTTCTTTTACGCTAGGATTACTACGTTTTGTGGGAAGTTTTTTAGTGTTAGGAGATTCCAGTCTATATAACCCTCTTGTTTGCCAGTGCTGTGCTAGTGACTGAATCTCAATTACTGTAAATTGGAGAGGAAAAGCAGCTACTGCCACTTTTCTTGATTTCGTACCACCCTGACACTAAATGCACTACTGGACAACACTATTCAATGGTTATTCAGGCCTGTGCCTTTCGTAAAATTGACAAAATTCAGTAGCCTTTAAAATTCAGGCACAACTTTGTCATCTGAGGACATGCGTAGCAATGATTTTTATTCGTTTTACAAAATATGTTAAAAAAACTATTCACTAACGCTTCTTCTGTATTGCGGGCAGCTCCACCATAATCTACGTGAATGAGAAGAAAAACTCAGATGTTGGGCCGCAGCACGCCATGGACATGCTGGCACCCCAGCACGCTATGCAGCTGGCTGAGTATCTTGGCTACTTCCACGGCGTCTTGACCATCAAGCAAATTGCCGAAAATCCAGATACTTTGTCGTCCATGTACCAGGAACAATTTCCACCTTACGAAGAAATAATCGACGAATTGTTCATGGATGCGTGTAAAAATTTAGTGTCGTGAGTATAACGAGAACTTTGGTGTGTGTGTGTGTTTAGTTAATTACCGAGTGTATTCGTGTATTTGATTGAGCACAAATAAGTATATTTCGAGAAGAGTTAGAAAAATGAAGAGGGACAATACTATCAAGCTTAAGAATCGTATCCTCGTGGTTTGCTTCGCTATAACATGAAATTCGCTTCCCACGTTTTTTTCAGAATGGAGAATGACTTGAGAACTGGTGAAAAAGAAACTCTTAAAGTACGCAACTACCTCTACGTGCGCTACTTCAAACAAGCGATGGCGAGGAAACGTGAACTTATCGAAGGATATTTGCTAAGACAAGCAAAGTTCTTCACGTTGGTCAATGGATATGTCATACCAGCCAACCTCGAAATTTTTGCGACCAAACAAAACATCACCGATATAAAGGTCAGCAAACTGATTCCTTCATTTGGATCAAAACTTTGTATTTTCAGGATGTTTTTTGAAAGCCGTAATTATTAAGTGAACAAGTGCACATTAACGGGTAATTATAGCATAGAGTTGTCCAGTAAGGCATCATAATTAATTAATATTTAAGTACTGATTATAAAATCTGTTACTTTTTATACCTATACAAAGTCATCTTATGATCAGCGACTATTTTCCACATTGTGCAGTAAACTCTGGTTACTTAAATGTCATTCACGGTGTTATCCCTAGGTTGTATAGCTGGGAGAGCGCAAGTGATGTCGCTCCTCTGGGACGTTCGAAAAAGAATACAGAGTCTGGCGTTTTTAATTAACGCAGGTCTTCGTTGACGATTTTATCCCCTAATCAAAACGTTAAAACTAATGCACTTAAAGACAACAGTTTTGTGACTGGGGACATACCTTCATTCCAATTTAGTGTCTACATTTGGAATATTTTGTTATTTCTCAGCTTGTTCGAGGCATTACGATTTTCAGCGAGCTCGCATCTGGCGTTGGTCCAGCCGTAACTGTGCAGTCTGAGAGACAGTATAAAAACAACCCCTTTCCTAGATGTTTTAAGCTACCCTGGATGGTCATTTATTAGCCTGTAACAACACGTAACTAGTGACGTGTTATGATGGCATAATCACTTGTCACTTTTCTGATCACCCACTGTCTGTCCGAAAAGATTTGCGAGCACTTGCCTCACAACCGCTCTTCCCAGGGAAGAATTTTTCTTTTGTACCGACACGAGATGAAATGGTAAAAGCTTTAAGAGTCATCTCGGCTGCAAAACACTTGAATATACTGGTAATTAACCATGCATGGTATGTTTAACCCAATAGTTTAGTACTCGGACAAAAAAGTATTGTTGCACCCTAGTCAAATGCACATAATCAAGTTGAGTATTTTATTGAGCCGAATTTAACACTGATAAACATTTCCATTCTCAGGTGCATAGATACTGACGGATTTTTTTCAACTTTTTGCAAACAATTGTTCCTAACAAATGTTCATCCATGTGAGTTAACGCTGATCAAAATTTTCTAGAGAAGACAGAAAAACTTTTTTCTAATTGTAGCAATAATCATTCAATTTAATTTAAATTGAGTCGTTGCATGGTCTTCTCCGTATAAGAGAACTCTACCAAAACCCTTTGCTAATGTCGTTGGAATTCGTCCACAAAAGCGTTATGGAAGAATAACAATCAACTATTGTTCTCATTGTTGGCAATGTCACGGCAATTGGGATTTGTTACCATAAGATCAACATTTTTAAAATTTGACAGTACTTTTATGCTCAAATCTAAAGCTTTGTTTTTTCTTGTATATTTTGTTGTACGTATAATGAAGTCACATTGAGATACCTCAACTGTGACAGGCTTCTTTCAAGTGTAGATGGATTTAGAGACAATGAATCATGTTAGCGGCTTCTTGCCGCCATTGTACATAGAAGATTAGTTATTTGAAGGATCGATAACCAGTGCCAGCTGAATAACTGTATTTAGCATAAATATTATGCATGCAAAATCCAAAGGGGACAGTTCAATATTGTTGAAAGAACTAAATCGTAGTGATATTTTTAACCAATATTTTGTTATGAATGGATAATTGTCCGTCAGTAACCGTGGAAAAAATAACCAACAGCACTTGGGATGAATATAAAAACGTTATGAATTATGTGCTGTTGGGCAATTTTTCACGTATATTATTATTTAAGCACTTCTGTAGGCCCCGACACCACTAAACGTCCTTCAAACTGAACACAGTTGTAAAAACTTGTCACTTTTCAAAGATTATTCCCTGGTTCAGCTGAAGACATGGAGTTTCGGCCACGAAAACTACTGCCTCTACGATCTGTTATGCCTCGTTGTTTTCTGCACTGAGGCCTGCACTTGTGAAGCTTACCTGGCCGGTCTTGTTCTCACCTACATCCGGGCATTTGAGAGAGTCCACGCCGCTGCCAACTCCAGCCTCCGGTTTGATGGGTGAGTTTTGCCATCTCTTGTCAGTGTTGGAGTCAACGTTTTTGAATGCTCAAATGAAGTTTTAAGTTTAAGAAGTTCATTTCCAGTGAGTTTCTTATCATTGAACTAATAGGGTGAGTTCATACGGAATTTAGTGGAACCAGAATGTAAATGTGCATTTTGAACTTTCAATGTTCGACCTCGACCCGAAATAGCCTATTCAGAAAGAGCGTTCACCGGTACTTTTTACATCAACAGTGAATGAGTGTGCATTATTATTTAAGGTAAAATTCGTGTTGAAATAAGTAAGCTGTACGTATGATAATTTCACTGCAGTATTTTTCATCTTGAGCTTTCGAGCCCTAATAAAACAATATGAAGATTTATTCTGTTAGTAGCTTCTACGTGTGCAAGAAAATCTTTTGAAAAACGCGTCGTTCGTGTTTGTCAACGAGAGAAATATTGTGTTGCTTCACGTAAACGTCATACATAACAAATAACACTCGGAAAATATTAAATTTAGGCGTATTTGTTCTACTCCATCCACTAACTTTTCATGATTTTGCACCATGTGAATTTTATGTTTTCATTCACTATTAACTGTCCTGAATAGCAAAAGCATTTCTAAAAACTACCATTTAAAGATATTCGTGGACAACTTCTTGACCTTAAAACAGGTTGAAAGTTTGCTTTAGGGAAAAGGACAAGTTACCTACGAGTACTAAATGGCAAGAAGCGGTCGTGAAAAGTAATGCATTTACTGTTCGGTGAAATTATTAAATGAATGTTATTCATGGAGAAAAATGCTTACCAGAAACGAAAATTTCTCACGACTTAACAAAATTTCGAATTAAATTTTTTTTTTCAAAGTGATTCTAGTAAAATATTTTTTCAAAGCTTTCTTGAAGTGTTTGATTTTGCAATCGTTCACAAACAGGAATATTCCACTAATATTTTGAATCAAACACGATTTTCTATTATATCAGCCTTAAAATTATTAACTCAGGCAAATTTGTCTTCATCCACTACAAGTGTCAGTGAATGGTTCAGTCTTTATGGCACTCAAATTCTCTTTTTTCGTTCTTTTGGTTAGTCTCTCTTTTATTAACTCTCATTGTGTTATCCTAATCCGCGATCGGTGAGTGACTTAGGAGTGCTAATTAATAAGATACTTTGGGAATATTGATGGATCATAATTTTGTAATGTTCCTTTATTCTCTAATAAAGCGCGTGTATTTTCTTCTTTTTCATCTGTGATTAAACTCTTCGGCTGCGCCTTGTACCCATGTTTGTTCAGCTTAGTTATTCTAGTTCTGAATGGCTGATGGGAGTTTAGTATTGTTTCCACTTGTTTCAATTATTCCTGATTGTCCTGTATTTTTAAAAGGAAGCTGTTCTCTAAGTTTACCTTAACAGTATTGCTGCATTAGATTGCATACATTACTAATCCTAGGTTTTCGCGAATTGTAAGATTACCCATGTTAAATATTTTAATTGGGATAATTATCCTTTCCTTCGATATCAGTTAAGCAAGAGTCGAAACACATTCCTTGAAAGAACTTGAAGTTCTGAATTTTACCTATGCAGCAAGTTTCAGATTAACTACACATTTAGTCATGAGAAAATTGATCATCACTTCTCTCACAGAACTTCGTATAAAATATTTCTCTTAACTTTCAATTGGAATTCTTCATTTCAGGACTTCGTGTAAGGTGATGATGGAATACTGTTGTCGAAGACTGATGCTCCAGATGCTGGCGCAGCCAACCGTGATGCTGGCCAGCCGAGATTGGTTCGAACCCTTGTTAGCTGCCTCTGAAAAAATCATGCACATCATTGCCGACTATGTTCCTCTGCCTTCAGCCAAACCTAACACTAGCTTAAAGCTTGGCGATTACTAATGCGGTCCTACAAAAGCATGGCCATTATTTCTGTGTTTTCAGTGGCATGTGTTGTTTATTAGTTTTCAGGCCTATAGTGCATAAATATCTTAACAATCACACAGTAAGGATATAGTAGCAATGAAGTAGCCTAAAAAATTGAGTATTGTCAATATTTTGTATGATGGCGTCATATTACTCAGTTTCCACGCACTTACTCGATTCTCAGTGGAAAACAAGTTTCATTTCTTTATGTTGAATATATATTTTATTTTGAGCTCTCACGTAGTTTTTTTTTGATAAATTTTATTTCTGAGGACTTGAGAAGTGTTCGAAGTAGTTTTATCTTGTTGTTTCCCTTTTCGTTCAATTTTTTTTAACTGTGCTTCAACGCTAAAAATTTGCATATCATTGGATATAAAATCAACTGAATTTTAGTTTAATTTAAGTACGTTCTGAAAATAACTGCTGAAAACACTCAATGTTATTTTTAGTTCCTTTTACGTATGGCGTCTCAGCTTTTTATTACTGTGATGTATTATTTTTTCGCACGTATTATGTACTACAGAATTTCTTTAAAATTGGCACATGCCTATTTTAACGTAAAAATTATGATTAAGTTTCAAGGACATACTAAGACCAATAATTCGTAAGTTTGGCTTACTGTCTTTTAATAATTCGAGTTTTCACTAACACTTGTGGCATTTTAAGAAGTTTATTCGACAATCGTCAAGCGGCATAATTTTGACAGCGGCAGTTGTAAATTAGGAAAGTATTAAAAACTCTTAAATGTGATGCACCATACATCATTTATCTTATATTTTTACGTGTAGTAGACATTACACATAAAACCTATAACTCGTTGTGCAATAATAGTAAAATATCACTAAAATTCGTTTTTTGTATCCTATTATTTCTTGATTGCTGTTCTATTCGTGTAACTAAAGAGAACGTTGGTATAATATTATACGTAAAAATTGAGTGAGTTTTTGCTCATGTCACATTAATTACAGTAAGTCGCCTTTACGTGCGTTACATTCAAAAGCAGTAAAACGTACGTTTGAACCCTCGTTTATTAATACTGCACTACATAACATCTAAGTATTTCACCATAACACGTGATCATTGAAACTACGGTAGCAATCGTACATTAAAATATTTCTTGTAACGTAACTAACATTGACTATCAATCTATAAAGTATTGTTTTTAATGCAACATGATATAGAAAATTAATTTTAGTAACATCCTGGAAGTTGAAAAACGTAAAAACCTAGTATAACAAAAATTTATAGGAGAAATTCCTATACATTGGAAAATATACATTTTTAATTTGCAAGTTCGCCCATGCTTTAATTTTTCAGTTCCAGGCATGACACGTAGTGTGTCTGCTCATTCACTGTTTTCTTCTTTTCAAATGGTGTTATAATATCACTGGTGTCGCTATAATCAATCACTCGTATTGGGGTAATGCTCTTGACCAAGTGTTCATGTGAAAACGAGAACATCGCAACTTGAGGATATGTATGTACCCCTGAAGTATATTAGATACAAGAATTAAGCATATAATACCAGCTCTGTTTATCGAAGTACATTCGTTGTCGTACATTGAGACGATGAAACTGAGGAATGCTCCATTAAACATCGGTTATCTAAAATTGAACACGAGTTATTTGAAATTGAATGTGACGTATTTTACATTGAACTTGACTTTTTTAAATCGAAGTTGAAGTATAATAGCATTGACTAGCTCTTTTGCATCAGAGGTACAGATGGCATGGCTTAACACAACATTCAACATTATGAATATCTATGAAGATAATTTTAAAATTTCGTTTGAAGCATGGTGAGGGTACGAGCATTAATTAAAATTAACGAGGTGAGGTACGAGCTCATGCTGCTCATGGTGAGGTTCGAGCATTAAAAAGTTTGAAAGTAAACGTACAATGGTATTGTAAGCGTGAAAGTTGGAGTGTCAAGCCACTGAGCCCAAAACTGAAGAAATTTATCGCTACCGCGGGGGAAAGAAACAATTACACTGCCTACTAGCAATAAAAAAATCTCGGATGCATTTTTTAGTTGTTACGAACCATTTTCTATCCGATTTACTATGGCATCATAACTTCATTAGTATATATGAAACATTTAAAACTAAATTAGTTAAAAGTCACAGTGCGTTTTGCCTAATCTTTCCCTCATACACACGAAAGGGGAAACCTGAATGGCTTAACTATGTGCATGGGGAAATGACAGAAAAAATTGGGGACCACTGGTCTAAGCTACAATGCTTGCTTAACTTGATTACACACGATGTGTAGATGTACGCAGACGCTTGTACAAAACGCTCGTTGATTACAATGGGCAATCAGCACTAATACGACATTTATATCAGTCAGAGTCGTTGAAGAGCATTTATTTTATTTTGGATTAATATGAGTGGTACCAAAGACTCCACGTCCATAACGCATTTTGTAACCCTCCCTGCAAAAAGTCATAATACGATCAAAATTATTAATCTAATAGATCTTTATTTTGGAAACAGTGGTTAAGATTGGTACAGCTGTGGATATCTTCATTGGTTATAGATGTTCAGGGACTATCAAACGAAGCTATTACTATTATAATTACGTATCACTACCTACGCGTTCGCTTGTAAATGACAGTAGTGAAGATTATATAGCTGCTTCATCCAAAAGATACGAAAATTGAGGATTCCTGTGTAAAAATGTTTAAAATTGATATTCAATTTCAATATCACTATATTAAATTGGCATCATGTTATTAAACTTAAATCTTAAGAAAATTATAAAACTTAGTTAAATTGAAATTCATATGAATTCCACATTGTGTATTGTGTATTGTATGAATCAATACACAATTTATGGCTCTACGGATGGGAAAAATATTCTAACAGAAATCTTTTTACCCGAAATTAATGCGCTAATGGAATTAATTTCCAGTGAGTAAACTTGATTTCTTTATTTGTAACATTTACGCACTCTTCCAATTCAAAGTTTCATAATTTTCCGAGTATAAAATCATTATGTCTTTAATTTTCGATATTGCAATTCTTAAGTCTATTTGCAAAGGAAGAATAAGATCAGATTGTCGTTCAGATCAGATTGTGTGTGGTGGCTCTGTGCAAAGATTTAGCCTCTCCCAGGTTGTAATGGTGTAGAACTGAAAACATTATATGCTCTAAAAATGTGAATAGGGTCGCTTGCATAAAAGTATATAGTGTGATTTTTGTCCTAGCTAGAACTGCAGCATGAAGGTACCAGTCTACCGAGATGTAACCTGAACGATGTTTATCGATTGAAAATTTCAGCATTGCAGAGAGATATTCGTACTAATGAACGCGTGGAACTTACAATGAAGATATCATAGTGAATTAAGGTGTTTAAATTATGCCTATAATTTTATGTCTTTCTCAATTTCACATCATTTTCGTGAATAATATCTTAGCCTTTCGTGAAAGAATGTACTTATGTTTCAATACTACGAAGGCTATAAATGTCATTCTTGTTAAGTGCTGCTCGAAATGTATTTTCATTTGACAGTCTGTATAGTTATTAATTTGTTGGACTTGAAAACTGGCGGAAACATACGTTGTTAAATATTGGATTTATTGATTGGCCAGCTTGATGGTGGTTCCACTCTTTCCAGCAGTAGGTAAATTTTAGATTTTAAACCAATTCTCTCATATTTTCACTGTACTTTTTTACCAGTAATTCGCGCAAAAAATAGTTTACTTTACACTTCACTTCCATAAAATGAACTAAATCCCCTGGATAGTTACTGTTTACTATGAGTGGAGAGCGGCTACCAGGTGTATGATGGTATTAATAAGAGAATCACGCTACGTATCTCTTCAAAAAGATTCCCCAGTTCTTAAATCCTTGATTTTAATACCAGACTCCTTTATAGCTTTTATCAATGAATGAGACTTCATGTGTTTTTTCGTGCTCGGTGATTAACACGTTGACTCGGAAGTGGTACGTATGTGGGCCACTTAGGTTAGGTTCTGTAAATTTTACAGTGCCTTCTAGTAATAATATGTACAAAGTGAAGATTTACACCGGCCAGGCAATTGGAGGCAACGTGTTAAGGTCCACACTAAAAAAATAAGGCACGTTATTTTTATTATAGTAACCTTAGCATCGAAATTTGGGAGTGCTGATTATCTAAAATAATATAAAGTTTGATTCTTATTTTTGACATCTCAATTTTTGTGCTAAAGTTGAAGTGCTGCTTCAGCTTTCGGTTTAGGTGCAATTTGGATTAAATTAAAAGGTAGCGAGTGAATGAGCGCGTCCAACCATGAAAAAAATTCCCATTCATAATAATGCTCGCTTTTTGATGACCTATGAAATATTATTTAATGTTTTGATCTGTAATGTTCCGGTAATATTTTCAAATACTCTGTATTTGATCTGATCGATGGCAGTTTATAGATCTATAACATATTAAAAACTTCCGGTTTCTAGTGTTTCAAAATTGTATTTTTCTATGGTATTCATAGGTAGCCCGGAATTAGTCACTGCCGGTTGCTGTTGAGAATTCATTATCGGTTTTGATGAAAAAAAAATCTCCACCTATTCATATTTTTTTCTTTCAATGAGGGGAGACCGGTATATGTACCAATATTCTATCGCTTGCACGAGTCTCTTTGAAATTTGTCGACTATTGACTACTTTATATTTATATAAAGTAGTCAATAGTCGACACTATTATATATTTTGTTTTATTGAGACACTGTCACTGAAAATATCCTGCTTGAATGGAGACGATGGTACAACCTTTCATGTTTTTTACGTGCGAATTTGTAGTCAAAGGGATTAAAGAAAAATTAGTTAATGATAATTCTATTCTTTATACCAATTATTTCTCTTGGTGTCTTATATATATTTATTACCCCAGCACACACTGTTTGAAATGTGAACAATTCAAGTGCAACTCGAAAACCTCGGTTGAACTTTTAAGTAACATCTCCGCCAGTGTATTAGGTTGTTACAAAAATAATGGCAGATTTCAGAGGCCTTCCAAACCTTCGAGCGGCCATTATTTTTGTAACAACCTAATATATCTTGATGGTAGCGAGGGAAGAGGAAATCAGCGCTATTGAGTGGAAGTGTAGGATTTCTTAGATCCAATCTGAGTACTCTGATCGATCGTGTTCTCGTCAATAATTTTCTTTAACGCTAGGAGGACTGAGGGTGTCAACCTGAACTATTTTCAACCAAATTACAAAAAGTCAAGCAAGGGGCGGTTACAAAATGCTATGTATTTAAGTTGTGTTCACTTACGATTTAAAAATGCGTCAATTGACGGTCTTAGTCCCTCAAGTATTAAGGTTGTACGGCACCAGCGTTACCCTGAGATATTCACTGCTGAATCGGCATAATTTTTTTTACAGGAGGCTGTTGTGAGCTTAATTTTGTAGGGAAGACTCATATTTCTTTTAAAACTACTTCCTTTAATACTACTTGGCAAATCACGGTACATAGTGCAACCGACCTCTCCTGCAAGCGATACCTTTTCTGCTTACCTGAGGCTCGTGTTTCGCTTCACTGTGTTTCATCCTATTGGTAGATAATCATCCAATGCAATAGATAGTCAAGTTCTGATAATCAATAACAATGATGGAAAAGGAAAAAGTTACTTTTAGAATACTGATAAATTATCATAAGTTTAAGAACAGTCAGGCAGCAGTATGGTCTGATGTGAATTTTCTTGCAGAATTTTTACCCTTTTGTGTTAGGTAAACTAGAAAATTTAAAGCAGTTAGCGTTAACTGATCTAATATCGCCTTCATGGTTTGAGAATGAAATTGTCTGCATCGGAACTAAAGGCGATCATTCAAAAATAAGTAGCGGAATTGCAAGTGAATATGGCTTCAACCGAGAGTAAAACTGCTGTAATTAGCGCAACCCAAGGGCAAAGCTGTAGTAGAGAGGCGAGTATTAAAATTTCAAGCTCTTCAAATGTTTTATCTGAGATGCAAGGACGTTCTTTGAATTTCTCAAGCTCCTCTCAAGACCTAGTTAATATCGATATCCGCGTAAGTTTAACCTGCCCAACTAATAACACTCAAACCAAAATAGCATGTTTGAGTAAAGACAAAACTGAAAATAGGGAAGATGAGCTTGTAAAGCCTGAAAACTGCATTCAGAAAACTTCGTCAAATGAATCTTGTTATCGGAATTCTCAACGATCTATCCAGTCCGGTCATAGCTCTGAGGAACTCTTTTTATGCAAGGTAACTGACAGCACAACAGTAAAACTTGATGTTAGTGCTTCGTCAAATTTGACTTCGCAAACTCGTACTTTACAGGATGGTTCGCAAGAAAAAGCCACCTCAGATAAACAAATCCAAAGAGACTGTACAAAAGAAAATGACCTTTGCATGTCTACGCATACTTCTGAGACTAGTTTGTCTGCTGAACTCAGTAAGGATTCGAAAATATCAGAAGCTCTTCGTCCAAATTCACTTTCTGATTCAGGTAACCATTTTGAACTTCATAGCAATAATTCTGAATAGGATTCTGCGTAGTCTTCCAATCCAAACTCTATCACTTCTCATTTTCCCAGAGCTTCTGTTTAGACTCGCTTGTTTCATTCCGTTCTCCAGATGCTGTTCTTGCTTCACTTAGTCGATCAGATCCTGCTCTTCTTTGTCTTTTGCTCAAATCAGGTTCACCTCTTCACCACCAGACTCATTTCCTTCTCCTTCTACTACTCCACCCCTACCTCGGTTGATTCCTTTTTCTGATGATCTATTTTCTAGGTTTCCTCCATTTGTTTCAAATGACGCTACTCGCCTTGAATCAGGAATTAATCCTCCCGATACGTCGGCTGTTAGCCCTTTCGTGACAGATTTTAATTCTTCTTCTGAACCAAATGGAGGTTCAAAAATCATTTCACCCTTCATTAACAAGATTGTGTCAGAAATTGGATCAATAATGGAATACGAAAAATATTATCAGAAGGCGCCAAGAAAGCCTTATTGACTTCAATTGATCAGTGTGTTTCAGAATCCACCACTGCTAAGAGAAACATGACTTCGCACCTGGAAACATCAGAAGATCCAGATGAACCGCAATGGGTCGGCCTTTGGCTTGCCAACGAAGATGGATTCGTCACTGCGAATAGTGCCATAGCTCGACATGTCAGCGAAGAGGTCAGGTTTAAACTCGATAATAAAAAGGGTGTCCATAAATTCTCTTTACCATTTAAAAGTTTATTAGAAATGCAATTGATTAGATATTTCATTCAGATTTGTTCTATTGTATTCAGTGTTTATTCAAGTTTTTAATAATTTTTTGTATTTGTTTTTCGGGAATCCTGTTGGTGAAAGAGGTACTGTTTTGACTTTGAGACTTTTATTAGAGACTTTATGGACATCCTGTATAATTTTGTAATCTCGTGCTCTTAACAGGGAAGACAGGGATATCCTATACATGACCCGAGTTTAAGTTGTGTGAAATGTAGTGATAAATGTGACAGGTCATTTATGTTCAATTAATTTCATTTAGAAAAGTAGAATAAATTGAACTCGTCTCATCGTTGATTCCCGTACGCACATGCAACAACTGATTTGATGTGAAAGAACAATAAACATCGCTACAAATATTTTTTATATGAATATGTAAAAGAGTCATGTTCTATGACAGAACTAAGTATTCATGCATTATTACCCATGATACTATTCTAAAAAATACTGTCAAAATGAATCAGGACAAGTAATGAAAATTATTGAATTGATTTTGACTAAAGACTACGGGTGGAAGTTTGAGGAGATTTTACAAAACAATTTCAATCGTTAAAATTGACAACGATGTAAATTCTATTGGTTTAGGCAAATGATTCGCTGTATCCCACGTTCTAAAGCTGTTCTAATAAAGGAACATAATCGTATGTAATGCAGTGACCAAATTGGACTCCATTTCACAAGTTGCTACACCTTCAAACCCTCTTTAAAATTGTTGTAGTTCTTAAATTGTGGTTGTGCAGCTCAAGCTTTACAATTGAAATTTTACAATGCTGGGTGAACAATGGTGGCGTTGTAATTGTCGCGTTGTAATGGTGGCGTTGTAATGGTGGCGTTGTAATTGTCGCGTTGTAACGGTGGCGTTGTAACGGTGGCGTTGTAACGGTGGCGTTGTAACGGTGGCGTTGTAACGGTGGTGTTGTAACAGTGGTGTTGTAACGGTGGTGTTGTAACGGTGGTGTTGTAACGGTGGTGTTGTAACGGTGGTGTTGTAACGGTGGCGTTGTAACGGTGGCGTTGTAACGGGGCGTTGTAACGGGGCGTTGTAACGAATGAATATAGATGCTGAAATTCTTGAATGAATGATCAAGCCTGATTTAGTTGTAACGGGAAAACGCAAATTTTTCAGAATTTTCGATTTCGAACAGTGATCTGCATCTCACTTCTCACTAGGTGCAAAAGTTCTGTCTATGTGTGTTTCTTGTGCAAAACTGTTATTCGACTGCGCTTGTGCTGCCCAACTCCTCTTCGCAAATAATTGTAGCTTAAAAAAATATTTTGATACACTTGCTTCACGTATGATGTTATCGAATAAATAGTCAGCGTTAGGAAAGCACACTCCGTGTTGGGAAGGGAATTATTTTCAGGGCTTGAAAATTATCACTTTTAAAAAAAAAGTTTTACGATAAATTGATTCGTTTAGTTCACAATTCACAATCACAATTTAATTTAGACGACTTTGTTATTGTACATTACCTCCAGTTCCATTCCTCTCTTAATATAACAACCACACTGGGGGTCTAGGGACATCTCATAATTTTCTGTGTAATTTTACTGAGGGAAATAATTGTATCTTGCAGCATGATAGGCTGTTATTGACACTTTTAGCCATGTTTATGCTCTCATTGTAATGTGAAAGCCTTGCTAATTGTAGTGTGAGGTATCCACTGAAAACAATGGAAGCAATTTGTGATATCATTTTTTTGAATGGGGAATTTCTTGGCCACAATAAGAAGTATTTTTGTTCACGTGTAATTTTCTGATATCAGGTTTTTAAGGATGTAATGTCCGATTTTCTTACGCACTAAATTTGGCAGTTGTTAACTTCCATGTTTCATCTCGAATATTTTTGTTTCACAGCATTGAATACATACATCATCACTTATCCAGATGCACCTCCTGGTGTCAAATATTGTGAGTTTTCACATGCAAATCAATTTTTCTGAACCCAATTATAGGTCAAAAATTCGTGTTGTTTGGGAATTTGCGATCCGTGGAGGAACTAATGAATCACAACACTTTTAAACACGAATGAGGTGTTAGGAGAAGGTGTAGATAATAATAACACAGTTTGTCGATGATTTGAAAAATTTCGATCTGGTGAATTTTTAGTCTCGAAAAATCAACCCCGTGGTACGTGGTAGACCTAGAGATTTAACTCCTGCGTTCCAGCATTATTTACTGGCAGTATAAATCACCCATAAGATAGCAAAAATGTATTGATAAGTTAGGTACATACTTTGATTCAACTATATTGCTTTTTATTTGCGATGATTTAACAAACATTCTATTCAGAATTGGGCATTTGTATATATCGACATGATTCAAGTCAAAGCGTGTTATATACCATACCTCTAAATTCATTTCATTTTCTCTCCTAACACGTTCATATTGACCATGGTTTGCAGATAACTCATGGAGAAGAAGAAACTGAATTATACAACATACCACTGCCTGAATACTCCCAAGCGATCAATCTACGTTTATGTCACGTGATCTTGGGTCGAAGGATGACACCGCTCGAGAAACAGTTCATTCAAATGTCTTATCTAAAGTCAGCATCCTTCAGAGCTTCTGTTATAGCTCCTGTTTATGTAACGTTGAAGATGCTGAACACACTAGGAAAGGGAAATGGACAACTTCATGGTTTGGCCAATGGTCGTACTTATGCTTCTTCGAATTGTAAAAGTGAGTCTGTGGATGATCCTATAAATCCAAAACTTTTCGTGACATCCTCCCGATTGAAACGCTCATCGACGGAGGAAAAACTAGTAGCACTGCCAGTCCCACCGAATGGTGAATTATGCGTCTCCTCTATGAATAAAGAATCAAATGCAGCTTCAATAAGGAAGGACCCCTCTGAGTTTTCACGAGACGAGTCCTTATGCAATGATACAAGCTTTTTAAAGTTAATAACCCAACCACAGATTGTCTCATCTAATTCTAATTCCCTTTTACGTAACGATAGCTATTCTTTTTCTTCGTCTGCCTGTGTTGCAATAACAAAAAGTTCTTTGCCAAATAAAACTCTGAGCAAAGACAAAATTTTCTGTTTGTCACATTCACCTGATTTGAACAGTGGACAAACAACGCCTATCAAATCCTTTTCGGTTGAAAGTTCTAAAAAATCGTCAAAAATTGACTACGTGAGCAGTTATTTGAGCTCAACGTTTAATTTGACTCCACCAAGCATTTTTTCGATACCGACAGGGTCAGTGAAAAATTCCATTTCTCCTATAAAATTTCCAAACTCGATTGATACTGATATTAGTTCGGATTCTTCTGCGACCTTATCTGCTCAAGATTCAGAGTCGAAAGCTTCACTTAATGAGAGTGCTTTGTCTCCGTGCAAAAAAGCTATTTCAGCGTTAACTTTATGTCCAGATGCAAAGATCTTTCAAGCAGAAGTAAGAGAGTCCGAATCGTCAATGCAAATAGTCACGCAGTCTTCACGAGTTCAATTTGGAAGGAAATCAAAATCTGTGACTCCAACTAAAACGAAATCAAAGGATTTAAGAAAGTTTAGTGCTGAATACCCGAATTATGAGTGTCAATCGCTGATACCTCAAGTCAGACGGATTAATAAATCTGAAGAGTTATTTCAGATTAAACGAAGATTATCCTTTACCAGTGGAAACGATCCATCAAAGAAGCCAAAAATGCATGTGGCCTCGACAAATGGTATCTGCAATCTGGAAGTTGAACGTAAGGGTTTCAGCTGTGAAAGATCTCCAGAATCCCAGAAAAAAGATTTCCTAGCGGAAAATCTGCAACATGAACACCTTTCAATTCAAACTTCGACGCAAAAGCAAAACGCAAATTTTGAAAGTTTCGGGAAGCGAGATAGTGGCAGTCTGTCCCCTGTAATTCATCCATACAAGTCTGCGTTCAAGAAGCAAAAGGTTACATGTTCAGATCAGGAAACCAGCAAATCGAATGTAAAATCAAAACCAAATATTTCAGTGGACAATCAAGATGAACCTAACGCAACTAAAAAGGAGGTAACGACTACGAGCTCAAGTTCAGGTCAGACAAATAGAACAGAGCTTCATGAAAATTACGGTGCTGTGAACAATTGGATCCTTATTAATGACTCTTCAAGGAACGAAGACAGTTTTGCAAACTTGGCAAACTTAGAAAATAATCAAATTTTTTTCAACACTGCTGTATCACAAACTCCATTAAAAAGAGGTATGAATCTTTCCCCTGCCGTTTCCCTTGAATCTGAATCAAACAGTGAACCAGTTATTGACACCGACAAAAAGTCATATATATCAACCAGTCCTTCTTTAATGAATAAAGAGAAGAGTAATATGGGATTCGTTGAAGTTGACTCGTTCGATTTTCCTGAGTACGCTAGCGAAGTTCAGGATCCAATTAACTGTGCCACCAATACTGAAGAAACAAGAGATCAAAAACGTGTGTTGCTGCACGTTTTTGTAAGACGATCGATCATTCCAAGACTGATAAAGTCACCATTTAAAATCCCTCCATTTCTATATTATAAGCAACCTGCTAGTATTAACATTTCAACAAGCACCCATGAGAAAACAAATGAGGGGAATCTTTTTGCTTCTAATGAAGCTAAAAATTTTAAAAATATAGATTATACAATGAAAAATTCTCATTCTACGAATAGTGGAACACGCACAGAAAACTCCAAATCGGTTTCGCTCGGTAGTCATATTACTAACAAACCATCCACTCAATCCAACCCCTGTCAGAAGAGGACATTTGGCTGTAAATTTCCAATTTCTTTTATAGCAACTTCTAAGCTTACAAAATACAAAAGACGAATGGAACACACAGCTGCGCATGCAAATGTCCGATGTAGGAACTTCAATTCCACACCTCGGAAGCTGAGGCTAGGTAAAAGTTTGTTTGTAGGATTGAGTACCGCGTGCTTGAATTCCCACCTTTTGACGAGCTACGGGCGAAATTCATCGCAATATACTTTTAGATATCATCTTAGAGCTATTACGCCGGACACGTCACCATCACAACTGATTGTGTCTTTATTGCGTGAGTCATGCAGCGCTCTGGAAACCTCTGACAGCAGTTCAGACTGTTCAATGTCATCAGGCTTTTCATCGTCGGTTGAATCGCTATTAGCCTCTTATGAACCGCAAAAAGATCGAGAAAAAGAAACTTCGCAATTGCCCCTCTCGCCATCGATGGTGGCTGAATTAAGCAAATTCTTTGAAAAGCCGGAAAAGCATCTCACCGAAACACAAACGGAGAAACTGCAGGTTTGCCATGTAGCTTCGCCCTCGCATGCAGTTGCAGGTCCCTCTACTGTACGATCGTCAGAAAGTCGTCAATCTGAACCGGTAACACATCGGCTGAATCTGATTCATACAGTGGTTGCTGATATTGTCTCCAGAGTGACAAAAATTCCTAGTTGTACAAGAAATGGTGGTTTTTTAACTTACGGGAACTACGAACCCTTACCTGGAGTACCCGGGTACATTCCAGTTCGTTTTTACACAAGCAAAGGGCAGCGTCGACGCGACCCTTTATCTGTGTGCAGTGAGAGTACACTTCCTTACAGCGCGGACGATTATCTTCATTGGGACGTCAGAGACTTTCAAGATGTTGAGGAATTTGGTTTGGATATTTATCGTCAAGGAATGAAGCTCGCAGGTGAGACTTGTATATTTCTCAGTTAACTCTTCAACCTCAGCCTGAGTACAGGCCTGAATACCGGGCCAGTGATCAGGCTTGATGCTTGTTCTTGAACGATTGGTCCTCTGTATTCGATCGTAGTCGAGTAATAATTCAGAAGTACGTATTATAGCATCGTAGGAAATCTTTAAATTGAAATTTTGACATTCTTACCGCATCACCTTTTTTATTTCTGACAAAGACACATTAACACAAAATTTGCTTTAGGATGAAATTGCTGATAGAAAACCAATTGGAATTTATTGCTTATAGTGGTGCCCTGAGACAATGTTCAGTGACGTATATTAGGGCTTTACTACTCCTTGAGTGTCATGCAGAACTCCTGATCTCAATTTGGAGGTGTAATGTTGTATCTTGTTCATTGACTCTGCTCAGTGATGTCACTGTATTCATTGCTCAAAGTCAGCAATGCTTACTGCAGTAATCTGTTGCTGATGAGCCTAGGATTTAGGCCTTATCTTCCCTTTTCCTCATTTTCAATCCCAAGGTGAGGGATGCCAGTATATACAGTAGTGCAACATGAATTTTCGACGACTGTCCCACTTTATTGTTTTTAAATTATTTCCTGTCGTTGTATTAAATATGCATACACAGCTTTTTCTGGCTGAAACGAGTTGACCGGGACAGAAACGCTAAAAATTTGCACTAAATTTTTACAAATTTACTGATGTTACTCTAATTAGGCGAAAACCACGATTAAGTTTTAATGATGTTTTTTATCCACATAGAAGGCACCTCGACTTCAGCATTATACCTAACAAACGCTATGTAGATGAGGGAAAGGACAATACATATTTTATAGAAATCTTTTTTAGAACTTACGAAAAACTCGATTGTATTACAAAGTATCGCAGCACTTAATGTGTAGTCAATGTTATGAAATTGGTTAAAAACTTTAAGCAGTTATAAATGAAATCCGCTATAAACTACATTAAAGGATTGATTCATTGAAGTTTTTCCGATTAATTTTATCTCGTAATTCCACAAAGATCTCGACATGACGGAAGATTGTGATGTGAAATCGAAGATGATTCTTCTCAATGAAAAAACTTACGTCAAGTACACAGAAAAAAACTACTTTCTGACTCTCCGTATAACTGCAAAAACAGAACAGCCATGTCTGGGTCATGAGATTAATAGTGTACATGATCCTCCGTTCAACACAAGAAGAAGTCTATGGGAAAATTACTTCCTTAATGGAAGTACGAAGGAGTCGTCGTCTGCCCCTCGTGACGCTGGTTCAACTTGTGCATCCAGGGACAGTACTTCAGGATGTAATGAAACGTTGGGCACCAATTCCATATCTCTAGGACCAGCCACTCCTAAGTTTTATTTTCCTGTAACTGGTGTTAATTTGAGTGTAATAAATGACATGACTTATTCTGCTGAAAGTGATAGTTCTGAGCCACCCAACGGTACACAATGTACCTCACCTGAAAAATTACCCGGTTCTACTTCTCAGTTAGAAAATAATTCCGAGGTGAAATGCCTGGGATCCCTTCTCGATACCAGTGAAAATACAGCCTTTGACGATTTAGAGACAGCGAGATCCACTCGTATCCTAAATAAGGCTGAAGCAAATCCCGACAATGTAGAATTGAATTCAGGTTCAAGCAATTCAGCCACTTCTAATCCAGATTCTGTTATCAAAAATAACGAAAGTGGTGGATCGTCATTTGTTCCCAGCAGCACTACGCCTTCTCACATCAATTTTACGGACATGACTTCTCGCTCTCAGTCGGCATGCAATGTTGCATCTAAGTTTGGAGGTGACAAAAGCTCCTCGACGTCTGCTTCAAGTGAAGCGCCCCCGGCCGTACCAAAACACAGCGAGTGTCTCTACCTTCGAGTGGACTCCAGTGACAGCGACGTTGACAGAGAAAATCTGTTCCCATATCTGCAGTCCTAGTGAGTTCTTAGTCAGATGGGGGAAAATTATGAGTAACAAGAGAGGATAACCGATAGAGAGGACTTGTTCTGAGGGGATAGGTAAACTATAAAACTGTTTTTTCTATCTCAATTCTTTGTGTGCCAATTCGCTGGGCTACGAAGGCCTCCCTGCGGCCTGTACGAGGCAGCAACTTGAAAATCACTCGAGGTATTCTGTAGTATTGGCAGCGCTCCTTTTGGATCGTTAAAGAGGGCTTGTTTTGAATGATTTGATTTGAATAATATGAAAATGGTTTGAATCATGGTTCTGAATTTTTAAAACCAATTGAATCGATAGAATATTTTGAACCGTATGCACATCTGTTCACTTGTAAACACGAGAGATATCCATCAGTGTAACTTAGGGACTTTGCATTCTTCGTTGGATAAATGAAACGTCCCCAAGCTCTCCTCAGAAAGGTACGGTCATGATACTTGTCCTCGTCAGTGTGCCTCAACAAAAATACAGTTCTCAGTGGTTCCTTTAGCGTCTAACTAGAGAATTAGACAAAATTGGAATGAGATTCGGTCGCAGGTTGCGTAGCTAGGCCTTCCTTTTCTTGTTTCCTTCTCTGTCTCTCTCGTACGCGAGACCGGTGCAGCAAGCAGCCCCCACCCTAATTAGATTTATGCCAATATGTGTGCACTCCAATGTTCGTTTACTCCTATAAGCATTTTTTCAAAAATTATAGCTCGTTTAGTCATACGAGCACACCTGTATTTAACCCAGTACTCCTCAGCTTATTCATCCAACCCCCGTTCGTTATTCCATTACTTGATTGTCCTTCCGTAATGATATTTATTTCACCTATCCTTGACTCCTTGACACTTGCGTTCGTTAGTTTCACCTCCTTTATTCATCTGGATGATGTCTTGTCCCTCTGACAATTCTTTGTAATTGTCCCGTTGTTTCTTCTAATATAGTTCCATTTAAATTTTTTCGTTTTAATTCAAGTTTCTTTGCTTCTCATTACGCATATCAAACGAATAAATTTTTATCCTATTTGTTATTTATCCCGGCATCCGATG
>VCRD01000793.1:19566-77375 GCA_006783055.1 Trinorchestia longiramus | reverse complement strand
TACTTTCTTCCCCATCCTCCGTCCCAATTTCAGCCCGACCATGAATGGGGCATACAACACCGATCCACTGGGGTACACAGTAGATGTACTACAGGGGCCTCTTGCTGAGACGTGCATCTTCAACACGAAGGCCAGCGACGCAATACGTCGTCTTCTAGTGGACGTGTGGGCAACAGCTGTAGACGGCAAGCGGTAAGTCTTGGCCACGAAATGGCTAAGTTTGTTTCAATTAACTTGAAAGTTTTTCATACATTCAACTGAATTAGCCTCTTTTCAACTTGATAAAGCTTGTCTCGAATGATTTTGATTCAACTTGTCTCCATGAGTTCGACTGAAATTGTTCTAGTTGGATTCGATTGAATTTGTTACAAGGCGATTCTATAAAATTCATTTTAAAAACTTCTTTCTTACAAGCTTAAATTTCTTTGCAAGTTTAAATTTCTTTGCAAGTTTCAATTTCTTTGCAGTTCGACCATCGTCTACTCACCCGGAAACTCGATAAATTTACTAAATCGCAAGGACAAAAGCATCCTTGCTCCCAAAGAAGCGATGCTTCTGGCTGAACTTCTTGGGTACTACCACGCAGTAGTACTGATTCGTACTCGACAGGTGATCCCTCTGGAGGACGACTTCCCCAGCATCTTCCCCAGGAAGGCTGCATTGGCGGATAAATTGATGTCCACAGCCTTTGCAAATTTGTGCAAGTTGGTACTCTGAGTTTGGAAACGCATGGGCTCTCACCTTATATTAAGGCATATAAACTGGCTTTTCTTATTCTGTCAAGGCAAATAAACTGGCTTTTCTTATTATGTCAAGGTAAATAAACTGGCTTTTCTTATTCTGTCACGGCAAATAAACTGGCTTTTCTTATTATGTCAAGGTAAATAAACTGGCTTTTCTCATTATGTCAAGGCAAATAAACTGGCTTTTCTCATTATGTCAAGGCAAATAAACTGGCTTTTCTCATTATGGCAGGGTAAATAAACTGGCTTCTCTGTGTGGTTCAAGAAATATGTATGAGTGGCTATTGAAAACACAGATTTATTACAACTTTATTGTGGTTACTGACCAGAAAGGCAATATTCTGCTTCTCTTCAAACGAGAGCAGAACTTTTTTTTGAGAAATAATCACCAAATGTTGAAAAAATGTTATTAGTCAGCAGTTTATTTGAACTAACAACAATAACACACGAATAAATTTAACCAAGTTTTATTTGACACACCTCTTTTCTTTTAAAAATGTAATCAACATAATTGGTCCTCCATTTCATTAAATTTTCTTTGTTTCCTCCAATTCCCCTTTGCTTTCCCCAAGGGCCCTTTGCTTTCCCCAAGTGCCCTTTGCTTTCCCCAAGTGCCCTTTGCTTTCCCCAAGTGCCCTTTGCTTTCCCCAAGTGCCCTTTGCTTTCCCCAAGTCCCTCATGCTCTCCCAAGTCCTTTCTGTTTCTGTGCATGCTGATGCCGAAGTCCTCATTCAATTTCCGGTGTCCAGACTTCAGGTGTTCCTGATGTGTCCTGTGAACAAGTACCCCAGAGCAAGAAGGTATATCAAAGAGAGATACTTTGCTCAATGGACTACTCGGTCTGCGGAGTTGAGCGAGCCCTTCGCGTTGTCGTGTTTGGACTTCGTGACACTGGTGAACGGTTGCGTCATACCCCGCAACATTCTCGTCTACGCCACCAAAGCTCACATTCATGATATTAAGGTAGTTCGTAGTGTCATGCGTAATCCTCTAAAAACATTGTTTCTCCTTTTCCTATCATTTTTCTCCCCTTTCCTGGTATCTTGATTCCTTCTTTAGGTATTTTTTACAGTTTTCTGGTGATTTTAGTTTTTTGGAGTGTGCGTAACTCGAATATCAACAATGTAACGGTAAAATCCATTGTTTCGTACATAGTTTTTAGCCTTTTTATATCATCTGCAAATTTTAGAGCAGAAATTTAGTTTCGTGTCAGTATTTTTATCAATAACTCTTTGAAATTGTGGATCCTATCTTTTTGGCACTTTTTAAAAAGTGCTTTTGGCATGTTGTTGAAAGAGTGTCTGAAAAGACGAAAGAGATTACATATATCTCCCATATTTGCTCTGGATCATTTTACTTGCGATTATTTTTGTCTCAGCTACGTCAGCTACACTTCATAGAAGCGCATGAAATTGTGCGCGTTGTAGCACATCAAAAAAGTAGCACTAATTTGAAAAAGTCACGAATTTAGTTATCTTTTTAAATGAAACCCCACAGAGGAGGAAATTTGATTCAGCTAACTCAGTTTCTTTCAATTCTCAATTTTTACCGCTGGTTCCCATGTACATGAAAATGTAATTTTATGCCCACTGAATTTTTGATTCTCAAAAATAGGTGTCCCTTTCGAAGACTTCATTTTGTAGTCAAAATTCTAGAACGTCATTCAAGGAATGTGTCAAAGGTATCGTCTGCTTTTAGAATTGTAATGCATGGTCAAGGTAGACATTGACTATACATAGTACCTCATCATGGGACCTTTTCAACACACATCAAACTCCAAAATATCTAGAGCAGGGGTTCTCAACCTGGGGTACATGTACCCCTAGGAGTACATTTGCCCCTAGGGGTACATCTGCTTATCTAAAGTGATACATTTAATGATAGTTGATAGATCCTAAAACCTAAACGTTCTATTAAAAATTCGGTGTAATTTTAGTTTTTCTATTCATCCTTAGAGTCATAAAAATTGAAGAGTACATGCTCATTTGTCGCAATACTCATGAGGTACAAGGTCAGAGAAAAGTTAAGAGCCCCTGTTCTGGAGGCATCTACTGCAAAGCCAGCCATGCTAACCAACTATCACCTGCCAGCCATGACAACCAACTATCACCTGCCAGCCATGCCAACCAACTATCACCTGCCAGCCATGCCAACCAACTATCACCTGCCAGCCATGCCAACCAACTATCACCTGCCAGCCATGCTAACCAACTATCACCTACCAGCCATGCTAACCAACTATCACCTGCCAGCCATGCTAACCAACTATCACTAGTGCAGTTGATTTTAGGGTCAGAAGACTTAATTTTTACTGCTCCTTTTCACTCTGATTTTCTTTGTTAGAGATCACGTATTGTAATCATAGTTACCCGTTTTTATGAACATCTTCATTTCTGTCTAATGTTATTTTAGGTAACTTTTTGTGATTGAATTCGTCTTTTTTGCTGAAATAATTTTATGCCGATGTAAATAATTAGTTTATGGTGCAGGCAGTGGTTGAAAGCTTATTCATTATTTTTAGAGCTTAACAGCTTTTTGTAGAAGCAATAGAGTGGAAAATTGCGTACCGTCTTATACACGAAAGACGGTATTCTAACGGTGAGAAGCCAATTTCTCCATGAAATTATTTTCGTTAACGACTGTCACTTGAATTTCTTTAAAAAAACTGAAATGCATTAGTTTAGTAGTGAGGAAAACCTGACTCAAGATGCTTATAACTTGTCGCTAGACATGTATGTTATTGTACCTCAAGAGCAATGGGAAAAATCATGAGTACTCGGAAATTATAAAAGCTTATTGAAAGTTGAACATTTAGCTGTTGATATTCTCCAATTGACAAAAACGAAACTCCGGGAGAACCATAAATTGATCTTAAATATTCTAATGCCCGCCGATTTCAGAATTCTGACTCCAGACTAGGATTTTGCTAATCTCGACAAGCGTTACCGCATGAGCTTCTGTTCAGATACTAGTCGCTTAACGAATGAAGCATAATATTTACACCCGTAATATTTTCACCCGTAGTTTTTTCACCCGTAATATTTTTGAAAATATGGTCATCCTAGTCTCTCGCGTCAAAAGCAGAAAAATTCTGAATGCTCCTTAAATATTCGAACTAGATACGTGCGCATCACAAACACAAACCGCTAACCACTCCACTGGGATGCAGAGAAAATTCTTCGATGGTTTCGAGGTAAAATGAATGCTTTAAATTTCAGCTGGAGAAGTGGGACCAGGCCCACGAGAACTACTGTGTGTACGACCTGCTATGCCTCATCGTGCTGTGTACGGACGCCTGCACCAACGAGCCTTACTTGTCAGCGCTAGTTTCTCTCTACATCCGGGCTTTTGAACGAAGCCATGAAGTCCACGGCAACGTTTTGTTGTTTACCAAGTGAGAATGTTTGTCTTGGTATTACCTCTCATCGGTGTGTATCTCGCTTACCTTTATTAAATTTACCGTTGTTTTTTTTAGCGGGAATCTCCTAATTTTAATGTGGAATTAAAGCTTTATATTTTAACAGGGAATTCCTATCCTTCATAGGACTGGATGCATATGCTTTGTAGAATCGAATCCGTATCTTCTGCAGGAGCGAATTTATGACTCCTATAAGAACAAATTCTTATGCTATTAAAACATAATTGTCGATTCTTCAAAAGCAGGTACAGAATGTGCCAAGTGTTAGAATATACAGAACTAGTGGTGATGTCCTGCTGGCCCTGCAGTCAACGTGTTCACTCTATGTTCACTCAACCATGAAGTATTGTGGAGGTCGTGGCACGCATTTTCTCCCTCAACCGACCCCCCGATTACAAGGAATGTCACTGCTCTAACGGGACGGTGCCAGCGAAACACGTGTGATGCACTGTTAATATAACTAATTTTGATTCACTATCACTGTGAATTAGTCTCTGCATGAAAGCTTTTCTCATCGACTACTTCTATGAACGATTAAGCATTAAAATAACCCGCATGGTTTGTAAAACGAAACGCGTGAAAATGTTCAAATAAAAAATACTCATACAGAGATATTCATCCATGCATTTTAGATTCAGATGCACAGCGTGACATACAACAAGCATCTTGAATAGCTCTTCCAAAAAACAATCTTTTACTATAGGCAGTTGCATTTTTTTCATTTCTGTTCTGTCAGTGTGGGCCGTAAACACGGTTTTTTCTTAGTTTTGCTCTAGTTTTTTTCGGCATTTCCAGGGCAACATTCGAGACAATGTTGAAGTACTGTGGTCGTCGCCTCGTGCTACATCTGTTAGCACAACCTGCCCTCTACGTCTCACCAGATGATTCTTTAAATCATCTTATGGAAGTCATAGAAAAAATCATGCTCATCATTGATGACGACATCCCAGAAGGTGTCTTTGCCCGAAGCAATGATGCCCTGAATCTGGGACAAAACTAACGGTATGTGCGTTATGTCCTACAGTTGGGCGCGTGAGTAATCTGTATAGTTGGGTTTCAAGGCGTTTGAATCAGTCGATACTTGTCGTTCTAACAAGGTATAGGCCCAGAATTCTTCATTCAGTGTTCTCATCTTAGTATCTCGGTGGTTGCTTTTGAGAAACTGGATAGAAATGTTGCAGGACTCAAAAGAAATCTTTTTATAAAGGACTGCTTGTTTGTAAGTTCAGGTGTTGCAATGTTTGTTATAAAAACAAAATACGGGCGTCCTCAATCGGCGTTGCTAAGTTTAGTCGAGCTAGAAACACCGAAGTAATTGCACAAAGAAAAGTTTTCTGCGTGATTATAATAGAAAGCGTTAAAAAATGCAAACGACCTGTAACGACATTATTTTCACAGTAATCAACTTATTTAAAATCGTGGTTATTGAAATTTTATTGAGCATTATCGAATCTATAGGACTTATTGACAGTAGAAGTCAGGCTTTTCACTTCACACTAATATTCTCGTAAAAGACATTGTTGTGGTTGTATTTCAATTATTTGTGGCACTCGAACAGTTGCAGAGTCGTATTGTTACCATTAATTTAAACAGTTTAGTTTCGTTTAGTTCGCTCGTGGCTCGGTTGATGTGACAGGCAAACTGCCAAGGAAGTACTCAAAAAAAAAATTCTGAAGCAAGTCATTTAGAAAACTTTCCTCGAACTTGCCAGTGGCAGTTTATTTTATCACGTTTGCATTGTGATGTATTCAGCGTTCATTTAAGCTCCAAAAACTGTCATTTTGGTACATTCAAAATATGTACAAAAGAGATGTTTTCTGTTAAACGCAGGAAGAATCTTTCGTGTACATCAAGCCCATTGTTGTCTTTTTAATTATGGACATTTAAATGATACAACTTTTTTGTGTCAATGTATTAAAATATAGTAAATATTATGTACTACATAATACGCGGCCGTCAACTGAGGAATATAGCTAGTTTAGCTCACGTCTATGTGATTGAAGCAGAATCGCCTGCTATTCAGATCAAGATCAAGACAACTGACCTGAGAGATCAGTACGGAGGCTCGAGTTCCAACTCTAAATAATTAGATTGTACTGATGTGTCAGCATCAGCGCGAGCTGGGACGCAACTTTTCGACTGGAGCTGTACCAGCAGTTTCTGTACCTTCTTTATCTGTACTGACTTCAACTCCCCCGCCCACTAAACCAAGAAGGAATAGTGGTACCTGGAAAGGCTATTCCAGCCCTTATGCGCCAGTAGAATTGCCATCTCGGTTGACTTTCTATAAAGACTTCAGCTTTAGTGTGCAGCATTGGCCCGTGTATCGACAAAAGACTGCAGTTGATACATGAACGACTCAGCATCTTTATACAGCTGCTGCTGCTGCTGCTATGTTTTTAACATACCTGATACTTGCAATTAAATGGAGATGAGCGTGAAACTTGCAATTGGGCTGGAAAACGTAGCAGTGCGGCAATAAAGTTTAAACGTTAGACCGGTTTTCGGCAGTTATATATGGTATTATATCATCATTACGAAACAGTATTGTCCCCCAGCGTCCGGAAAATCACGAAAAAGTAAGGTTTTAAAATAAGGTTATGAGTACTGTATTTTTACCCTAAGATTATTCTTTGTGTTTTGCTACCCTTGTAGACTAAATGACGACCGTGAGTTACGAATAAGAATGTTCCTGCTTACCAGCTTAGAAAAAAAGAAATGCTGCTTTCACTGAGAAAATAAAAATTCTTTTTTGTATCGAAAGATGTTAATCGGGTCTTTTTAGCTTCTTCTTTTAACGTATCTAAGACTATAGTGCCGCAAGTGTAGCCCATTTGGTAACAGGTTTTACGTTAAATTTCACTGATGCTCTTTTAAGTACAGACGCTGGTTCAAATCAATGAGGACAGAGATTCCTTCGTTTGTAAGCCAAGTGTAAACGATGATGACAGTAATCGTGCTCCTCTGTTTAAGCGATAATTTTTAACAGCAATCGTACTGCTTCTATGATTGCATAAAAAAATTCGCAAGATGAAACATCAACACTGTTATCCCTCAGGTGAGTACAGCAATACTCGTGCTTTTTTCGATACCTCTGTACGCAATACACTATTTTACCCACAGCAGAGCCAACACCGATAGTTGGGGAGAAGTGTGATGGATCTTTTATATTATAATTAGTGTTACTTCATCTCTATCTTTCACTCATATTCTTGAAGTGACCAGAAGATGTCTATTCCTGCCTAGCTCATAACGCTCTTTGCAGTGCTTAAGGGTTTCCAGCTATATCACAATTTGGAGCACAACTTGTTGGAATCTGCAATGAGTTTCCATGCATTGTTGTTCACGTTCTTTTACTTGCTCTTTTTCTTGACGCACCGTCCTGACGACCAGATTGCTCGATAGCATTTTATTTTTCTAATCGGCTCCCAGTATACTTGTTCTTTTCCTATGACGTTCTCGCCGTGGTACACTAATGATATAAATGCTTTATTGATGTACGATGTTTGCAAATCTATTTGTTTTAATCAACGTGTCATTTACGGGTAGAACTTGAACAAGGAACTAGACACTCTGTATATCATTCTGGTTTGGTCCAGAGATCCCACTTAGCTCAAATCCACCTAATCTTGATCTAGCTAAAGATTTATATTCTACATTATTTTTTTGTAGTTTCTATTAGTGTTTTGCTAAGTTTCTGGAATTGTTGTGCGCAACAAGTAGGCAGTTAATTTTTATGTAGTGCATAGCGATACGTTATTGTTAGCTATATGAAAATGTTTCATTAGTTTCGCTGATAAGTTCTTTTTAAAGACTGCTAAAAACTTCTGTAGTAGCGATTTCTTTTGCTGTTGGAATTTCAAGAAAAAAATGGTGCACGATAATTTGGCTTATTTTTTAAATGGTCTGTTTGATTGTTGATCAACATGTAGAAATAAAATTTCTTGAATCATGATTTCTTACACCTCCCACATCAGATTTTTATGCGTGTTTGTGTACTGTATGAAGAGCGTGACCAAAGTGCGACTTTGGTGGCAACCGAACACGATACGCCTCAACATTTTACAATTTTTTCCCTTTAATGCTCACCAGAACTTTACTTACTGTGAAATATCTTGTATTCATGCTCTACTCTAATCCTTATATTATGTAAGGATTACGCCATCATCGCCTGATCAAATTTTGAAAATATCTCTCATTGAATACATGTGCACATCGTTGAATGCATATGCACATAATTGAATATTAAATGATTGAAGATTAAAGAAAGATTGAAGAATGATTAAAGATTAAATGTGACTAAAGAATCATGTTCGCAAAGGTTCGAACCTCACACCTGCAACACAAAGAAGACAGCATGTTAGCAACGGTTAAAGGGTGAGTACATTTTTTTGAGACACCCTGTATATGCACATCATTGAACGCATATGAACATCATTGAACGCATATGAACATCATTGAACGCATATGAACATCATTGAATGCGTTTGTCTAGTGTGGCTAGTTTCGACGTCGAGTTGTTTTTGAGAAGTTTGTGAATTATTTTTTAAATTTTAGTTCGTTTTTATTTCTTGAGGCTTGATGTATGTTGCTGCTAAGTGGTATTTTTGATGCTGATGCGATGTTGTTGCTACAGCTCCAAGCCCGCAGGAGTAACAAAAACTGCAGATTGTTGCAAAATGATCTTGTATTGTTTATTTTTCTTTCTTTTGTAACTATCATTTTTTGTTCTGTTCTCTGTTTCACTTTTATCAAACCTACAAATGTTTTAGATCATTTTGCGTCACCCTGTTCACGTAACTGTTACAGGGGGTCCTGGACCCGCCCCCCGGCCTCCTCCTAGTCCACCCCTCACTGTGGGGCTCAACAAGGGCTGCTTTAATGTGTACAGCGATCATTTTAACAACAATCTCACCTTAAGGGTTGTATTAATTACTCGCAAAATCACGATTTATTGACACTGCTCTCCCTGAGTCGATGTCATTGTGAATCTAATCATTGCCATTGATCTAAGTACAAGGTGAGGCAATAAAGCTTTTTTTTTAAAGGAACTTCTTTTGAAAAAGGAAGTTAGGTTCCTGCAGCCCGTGGTACTCACAGAAGAAAGCAAATGTTTGAAATTTAGCGCTCACGAGCCTTAGTGATGCTCAAAAAGTGTACTGAATACTTTCAGGCCTTCCTGTTGCAATCAGTCTTTGTAATTCTCTAAGAATTACTCAGAACACACCTACGCACCCAGCACACCTTGTCTTCGGCAATTTTCAGAGAAGTCCGTTGAAAGTATATAAACTTCCAGTGTTGCTTTATCAGTCGTGGCAATCCTCACTGAAATGAGTTTATGGTATTTAAATTTTTTGGCTTATTTTGGCCTTGATGATACGTATGGGAAAGCACCGACTCTGTAAGTACAGTGGAGTTTCATGTCTAGCTCCCATCCGTGGGGAAAGTTTTGTCTACTGAAACCGATCTTTAAACTTTGTATTTCTCCTACTCGTATTTTCCCCCGATGCTTGTAAGAATGTAGTTTGTTTACCTACCAGATGATTATTTTATCTTGTTTTGTTGCAGCTACCGTCGTTTTAAGGTGCGTCTGCAACTTTATTTGTCGCGAGTTGTACTGATTGAGATGTCTATGTTTTAACAGCTGCAATTGAAGCTTTTACTTAGCTCTTTGTAATATTATTATTACGACCCTATGTATTCTGAGTTTAGGATCTTGATTGCTTCATCTTTCTCCTTCATTCTTCAATTCTTTTTAGATAAAAACACTCCCTGCTGCAGCTCAAGTAATCTTCGAGCGAATACGGTGGTTAAAGTTTAACGCACAGTAATCGTTATTAAAACTCGAAAGACTATGAATAATTTCATGAAACTGAACAAATTCTTTTAGCTGTCGCTCTTTATGCAGTGATTTAAGCCCTGATTTCAATTTAGTTAGGGAATGCAACCTATCTTCATACAGTGCTATTCTACAATTACTTTCCCTGTATGCAAGTTTTAATGGACATTTTTGAAACAAAATCCTACTCTTCCAGTTTTTAAGCATGTAACAAACAGGAGTGTAGGTTTTTAAATCATTAATGAAAGTTATCTGACGTTACTTTCTTCTTTCGGAGTTTGAGAAAGCTTATAAGAGTGTTACAATCGACTTCAATGAATTTTACCGAAAATTTTAAGAAAAACACGGGCTTTAAGAGTAAGTTTCTAACTTCACTATCAGCAGCCGAACATTCCCAGGCAAGCGTCACCAGTAATCTGCAAAGTGTTGCATTCGAATGTTTTAATGTTAATGAACGTATCGTCGACACCGATGTTGAAAGGTCGGCGTTGCTCAACCAATCGGCTAATGAACAACTCACATATGCCTGTAGCACCGAAACTTATCCTGAGATCCCATGCTCTGCTATTACGAAATCCATTTCCTTACTCGATTCCAAAGAAGTCTACACAGATTTCAGCGATGAACCTTTCAACTCGAAGAACAATGCACTGTCTGACATCCCAGTGTCAAAGACATTTAATTGTCCGGATTCATTAGCTCCCTCAGCTGCGGCTACGTCGAACTGCTGTTGTATCACGAAGAAGATTACGGATTTCAAGACATTCAATCACACGAACGAGAAGTTGCCACATTTTACGAGCAGTTTCTTCACTAAGGATGCTTCCACGAAAGATGACTTTGATACTGTGACATCCATCTACCCAGATACCGTGACGTTGAGGTGTCCAGAAACTGTGACGTCCTGTAACGATGTCCTTGCTTGTCCTTCCATTGACATAGGATCCATAGTAAATTTCCCAGTTCCCATTGGAGACACAATCAATTCGCAAAGTGCCATAAGAAAAGTTCTCTATTCGTCATTTGCCACACTTGATTCCACAGTTGCCGTCGAAGCAACAGCCGACTCTCCAGTGGCCGTCGGAGCAACAGCCGACTCTCCAGTGGCCGTCGGAGCAACAGCCGACTCTCCAGTGGCCGTTGGAGCAACAGCCGACTCTCCAGTGGCCGTTGGAGCAACATCCGACTCTCCAGTGGCCGTTGGAGCAACATCCGACTCTCCAGTGGCCGTTGGAGCAACAGCCGACTCTCCAGTTGCTGTTGGAGCAACAGCCTACTCTCCAATTACCAACCTATCTTTGCCCGTTCATGAGAAGGCCTTTGGTTTACCCGTTCTAGAGACTCCTGTTGATGTGCTCTTTGATGTACAAATAATGAATTCCGTCGACTGCAGAACGGTGCGAAATTCCTGTCACAACCGAGTAACATTCACTGCTCCTGAGGTGCAGAAAAAAGTCAGTGCTTCTGACGATAGTACAGCAACTAATTTATTCTTTGACGAAGCAAAAAGTAATTCCAAGGTTTTAAATCAAACAGCAATTCACCCTTATGAGACATTATTTCCATCATCTGGAACTCATTTCCAGAGTGATGAAACTATTTCCTCAGCGGGCTCGATCGTCCAAAGTGGTGACAGTTCGACTAGACTTCTTGAGAAAAATTCAACTGCTTTTTTGCAGACTAAATGTATGACATCAGAAGCGACGGACACCTTCGTAGAGAGCACAACGAGGTCAGAGAGACTTGACCATGACAGTAATTTTTTTTATTTTGAGCGCGCCCTGGCAGTCAACTCATCGAAGGATTCAGCTGGGAGCCTCGCAAACCAAACCTCGTCGTATTTCGCCAGTCAAGAAAGGACGGACTTTCCGCCAGATTCTTCTGTTTCAGGTAAGATAACAAAGGAAATGTTTGTTTTCTGTGAATTAATTAAGAGTAGCTCCCTACATAGTTTTACTGAATTCATACCCAGCAGAATGTTCGTTGATACATACGAATATACAGTAATATATATTCTTTGGAATTTGCATGTACCCAACAGATTTAGACAAACATAAATATGGTTTACAGATTTCATACATACTTGTATACTAATACACTGTGTTGAGTAAACTCAGTTATCACTCACGTCCCGTCATTCCAAGGGATACCTGAGCTTTGGAGTTCTTAACACGTTGACTCCGAAGTGGTACGTATGTGTACCACTGAGGTTAGGTTCTGTAATTTTTTCAGATCCTTCTAGTGACTATGCGTACAAAGTGAAGTTTTACACCAATCAGGTAATCGGAGGCAACGTGTTAAGCGTTATGGTTCTCAACACATTCATTGCGGCTTGACCCACCGGTGGCTCCCTCAGGTTAGGCTTTGTAATTTTTTCAAAGCTTTCCAGTGACTGTATGCACAAAGTAAATATTTGCACCGGCTAGGCAACCGCAATGAATGTGTTAACACGTTGCCTCCAATTGCCTGATTGGTGTAAAACTTGACTTTGTACGCATAGTCACTAGAAGGATCTGAAAAAATTACAGAACCTAACCTAAGTGGTACACATACGTACCACTTCGGAGTCAACGTGTTAAGTATACATAGTGTTTGTGCGTAATCGGTGTGAAATGAAAGTTCTATGTGGCCGTGGTTGTTGGTCGACCACAGGAGACGACCGTTTTGGTTTCCGTTGACTCGAGACCAGCGCTTGTTCAGGTTGTGGTAGCGTTCTGATGTACCAGTTCTGGTGAGAAAATCTTCTGTTAGATATGTAGTGTGCCCATGTGGTAAGGAGAATTTGCCCTCTGGAAGCATGAATGCAGCTGTCTCTTCTGTGCTGGTTTCTGTATATCGGATACTCTCATGCTGCTGCCGCACCTTATGAAGCATGATGATTCCGCTCTGACGGGGTTGGTTCCAGTGCCCAGGTTCCATTTTGTAGTGTGAACTAGTGATGCACTACAAAGAAACTCGGGTGGCATTTTTAAATTAGAATATTACAGCCATGAATGATGAAATGCGGTCTTATCACAACCAGGTCTTATTTCACGATGCATGATCATACGGTTCACATTCAACTTTTTGCTCAATTTTCTAGCTGTACTGGTTGAGTTTCCATCAATGATAGTACGCAATTCCTCAAAATTGAGTCCTGGAAAGGCCTCTTCTTCGTTCGTCCTTTAGCCAAAAATCATCCTTTAGGAAACGTTAAAATCATCTTCTGTAAGTCTTTCCATTTACCACATCATTTCCATACATATTTTTAAGCGAACTTGCTGCAGAAATTGCTTTATTATCTTTCTGAAATTCATACAGTAAATTGTGCTTAATGTTTTTGTTACTTGGAATGTATATTTGAGTCAGTAATAGTATTTATTATATTTATTCCAAAATCTGAAAGAAATATAATTTTGATGATTAGATTAGACACACACGTCATTTGGAAGTTAAATTGGTCTAATGACGCTCTAAAATTAAGACTCAAAAAATAGACAGAACTTTCGTTACAACCTGATAGAATACTCATTAAATAAAGTATAAAACTAATAAGATACCAATTGTATTCGAACAGACACTTCTTTACTAGCTGTCGCAGCAACATCGATTCCCAATTCTGATCGGACCTGCAGTCCAATTTGGTTTGGGAAAAATGTTGACCAAGCACAGCTTGACAGCTTGACAGCTTGACGCTGTCTTTGAAGTACAGCTCTCATTTAATGTTCTTTCATCGCAACTTTTCAGTCTTGCCATGAATTTTGATTCGTTAAACATAACAGCCTATTTTTTTTAGCCAAAAATCCCAAAAAATTTCAATACTTCAAACCTCAAGGTTTCTTTAATATTCATTTTAATTCCAACCCTTCAGAAAGTTGCGATGAAAGATTTCTCTTTCAGGGCATTGCGTGAGTTTAGCTCTAACGATTGGAAATAAGTGCAATCCCTCACCTATTAGGTAGGGGGCATTCCGATATTGTCTCTCCTCGTCAGTATATTTTACAGATTTAAAGTTCCCCGTAGAGCCATCAGTAATGCTTGTTTAACAAGTGTCACGTTAGTTTAGTTTAGTTGATAGGTGATACCTTTCTTTCCACCGCCTGCTCTAGTGAAAGAAGACAGCGTTCTCAGCAACCGACCGCTTGTAACTACGTCATTTTCACCCATTTTTTATCTCAATTTGCCTATTCCTTGATATTATTGATCGCCTCTTTTTTCAGTATACACCAACTGTAACACAAAAGTTCTGGACTCGTATAGTACCAGCTTGTGTTTAATATTTACGGAGCATCCCTGTGAAAATCGCATTATCTACGCAATGTCTCAGAGTAAGATCTGATAATGTTAATGTGACACGAAGATTCTCTTCACAATTACCATAGTTCGCTAAATTAGCTTGACGTGAATACGCCATTAATTTTCACAATGACTGCAATTGATATTGTAAAATAATAGAAAAGGACTCGAAGTACTTGGGGAAAAAATTCTAACGTGCTTATTAGTTGCCTTTAATTTTATTAACATTTAAAAATGAGCATTTCAATAACGAACGCAACTGTCGTAACTGTACCCTTATTAAATGCAAATTTTATTCAATTTCAACTGTTTGCTTATAATATTTACTGATAAAATTTAGTGTGACTTGTTCACCGCAATGTTCTGCATTTACAATCGTATAATTTTTTACGGATCCAGGATGCGCAAAAGCTCGTTAAAATTAATTGTGCTGCGGTGGTAGAAAACTCGCATGGGGCTCATACTAACTAATACTTTCAATTACGTGGGTCGATAGGCTATTGAATGTCTTGCGTGTATGGAACAATACACAAATTTAGAATAATTGCTTTTGTTTTCATTCTCTAAACAAAATGCGTAACAACAAGAATAGTTATCTTAGTTGTTGCTGCTGGAACTAATTGCATCAACTGCTGTACAGTAGATACTTGTTAGAAGTCAACTGTTATTAGATCTCATTTACTAATTAACTGCTATTAAAACTGACTGTAATACTTGTAAATTGCCGCTGAAACTGAATACATGCTAATCAACTGATGTTAATACTTGAATATGTTAGTCAACTGCTGTTGAAACTTGAATGTGCGTTAGTCAACTGTTGTTGAAACTTGTTGTGTATGCCAACTGCTGTTGAAACTTGATTGTGTATGCCAACTGCTGTTGAAACTTGATTGTGTATGCCAACTGCTGTTGAAACTTGAATGTGTATGCCAACAGCTTCTGAAACTTGAATATGTGCTAGCCAACTTCTATTAAAACTTGAATTTGTACTAGCCAACTTCTATTAAAACTTTAATTTGTACTAGCCAACTATTGAAGAAACTTAAAAATGTACTAATCAACTGCTGTTGAAACTTATCACTTTTTTTACTGTCCCTTTAGGTGCGTTGAAGAGTTGCGATGTGTTCCCAGACCAGCGAGTTCTGCAAAAGCCACTACAAATGAAAAATATTCTTGATTCCCCAACAGAAAATAAGCATTGTCCAGATGATTGTTCCTCGACATCAGACTCGCCTGCAAATGTTGATAACTCGAGCGCTGGAACTAAACGTGAAGGTTTGGCTGTTCCTGTCTCTTTTCCTTTCTCGATCTCTGACTCCTGCTTTATACCTGAAGACATTGCTACTTTGAAGCCTCAAAATTACTGAATTACTGCACTGTTTCTGTCCCGACATCTTCGAAGTCTGATACGTGCCGACCTCCTGAATATAGAAAGCATTCCACTGAACCTGAATGTGACCCTTCTTCTCTCTTACTCCCATATACATTACCCCTGCAGTCTTCTGAGTCTAGCGATCATCGTAACACAGATGTTGAATCTGCGTTGGATAAAACTGACAAGAAAAACCACGTTGTGGATTTTGTCCTCCAAGTGAAGGAAGGTACTTCAAAAGCTGTATCAATCAGCAACAAAGATGTTGAAGGTCGAACAACGAATGTGAAACTTAATTGTGAAAATGAAAAAGAATCTTTAAGTTCTGAGGAACGAAATAATTTTACTTTTCCACTAATTGACAGTAAAATTAATTTCGAAAAGAGTGCTTGCACTACCTTGGAAAACGTTACGGACAATTTGAATAAAGATGAAGTGAGTGTCTTCGAAGAAGAAAAACCGAAGAGTGCCATTGACATTAAAAACAAACCTATAAAGACCGACGAAGAAAATAATTTAAAAAGAAATCTTCCTGAAAAGGATCCTGTCGTCCAAAATGATCCTTCTCTCGAATGTGTATTGAGCGACAGCGATTTAAATTCATATTGTCATAGTGACATCAGCAGCGATTACTCTACAGACTCAGATGAGGAAGACGTGGAAGAATATGAATCTGGTATGAGAGGTGTACAAGTAGCTCGAATGAACGGTTGGTTACTACCTGTCTCTGCCGTGGCTCGAGTCGTCACCAAGGTAAGCATATACATACACCTACGCACGGGTAAACAACTGAGACAGCTAATGGGAAGTTTGACTGTCCCGATCTGATGTTGAATTAAAAACTAATAAATTTGCAGTTTATTACTTGACTAAAAACGGCTAGTTTTTATCTCGTTACAGATTCATTGTATTTCTCGAATTAGTTTTCGTTAGGTTGCATGTTTCCTGCAGAGATGATTCATTGATTCTTCAGTGTACCTTGGAGATCAAGCGAACATAAACGGAGTGCGGCAACACAACTTCAGTTTATCAAGGGACATTCCTTCCAAAAAAGGAAATTATGTTGCCGCATCTGCACGAAAGATTATAATACAAAACTCTACTCCGAGAGGGAAGGAGAAATTTTCTAGTAGCGTCCGTCCGTGATAACTTCAGTGTAAAATTATTCTTCCATTACTACACTTTTCTGTGAAATAAGTGGTGGTTTGAGAACAGTTAGAGAGAACTTTTTTATATCTATTTCTGTTTTTCTCTCTCTCGGTAGTAACCAATGTATTACCTCGAGCGGGAATTTTCATTCTGCTTTTCTTCAGCTCATTTCGATGTTACATATTTGCGAGATACTCAGTGTCAGCTATTGTGGACAGTCTACACCTAACACACTCTACACCCTAAAGCTTTTCGGCGTTGTTGGTTTTCTTCACGCATGGTTCTTTCTTTTATGGAGCAGGATGGTCGATTAAAGACAGAAATCTAAATTAATTATTTTTCACTTATAATCTCATCAGATTTTGGATGGTCATTTATATTTGTGCTAAAATCAAGGCAATTATCAGCATGCATGGCTATGTATATTTTGTGAAACATCTTGCAATTGGTATGAAATACGCATATGTATATTAAGAATGTTACCATAATGTATTTGTGTTTCGCTATCACGTTTAAATCTTGATATTTTGACTGGGACTATGGTATGTTCACAGGAATTTTGGTATATGTTAAGAAAACACATGTCACGATAGAGGCTTAGTAGTAAAAAATTTCACTATCCAACAGGTTCACGAGAACGAAAAGGAAGAAAAACTTTATGGATATAACTTAAGTGAGTATACGTCTCCCTTCAATACACGGTTAGCAAACGTGATGAGAAATCAAAAATTGACTCTTCTCGAGCAGAAGTTTTGCCAGCTATTTGCTTTGAAAAGACCCCACCTGAGAAACGAGGTATTGCCACGCATCATGGACGAGATAGCAGAAGATCCATACGCAGACATTCAAGAAAAGTTTCCAACGCCAAAAACCAGTAGCAAACCGATTGATGTTTGGATTCGAATTCCGTTTCCAGTTCGATTACCCGACTCTTCAAATTGCACCAAAGTAGACCAGCGCAATGGACTTCACTCGACTGCCGAGGAGGTGATTCAAGCCTCTGAAGTTTCAAATCCGTCTCTGCAAGCTGCTCTACAAGCAACCACCTCGTCTGAAACAGTACTTAAAGGTGTGACCCGTGAAGGAACAACTCCTGAAACTCTAAATCCTGTTGAAGTACCTGCTTCTACTAAAAAATTTCAGAATTTTCTGACGGTTGATAATGATGGTTGTTTTAATCCGATCGACGAAAAAGAAGAAGAAAAGTCACAAGTTTCTAGATCATCTCAAACTACATCTTCACATACAGCTATCTCCAAAAGTACATTTGAAGGTGACAGTACTAGTTTTCCTTCAAACGATGAGATTCCGGTAAATTCTGAATACGAAGAAAGGACTGAATCTCTCCAAGACTCTCATAATCTTCAAGTGTTGACCACTGCGATTAGGGCTCCAAAGAATGGTATTAGTTTACCCTGGAAGAATTCAGAAAATGAAACTGCAAATGTGTTTCTGAAATCGAACGATAATTGCTTGAAGAGATTTCAGGACAAAGATAATCCCAACCATAGAAAAGACTGCGTAGCCTCTGAAATAATGAAAACAATTATTGAAAACACGGAAAAAAATCTGAAAGGGTTTCATATTACAGATCAATCGCAGAATCTTGAAGATGTATGCCAATCAAGTCAAATGGTGGCAGTTGGAGTTGAATTAGATGTGAACGATGGAGAAACACGTTCGGACTTCCAATCTCCATTATCAATGTTAATCGAAACTTCGAAGGAAGGCCCTCCAAAAGAGAATGCTCTCTTGCACGATGAATATCCAAAAAATAAAGTAGCAGATCCACGAACCTTACAAACGGCACCGGAGGGTTTTGAAAAGTCAAATGTAGGAGAGAAAGTAACTCGTGTGAAGCAGCAACAGTCAGCTGGTGAAAATGCTGAGTTTGAGCCAGCGAAAAAATCACCTCAGCAACTCCCGATTTTTGGGGAATTTGACAACCGAGAACTTTTCTCCAAAAGAATGAATGCAAAGACTAATTTAGTCACAATCGCTGTCGCAGATTCGGCCACTCCTGAATTACATGACGCTATGAACGCCACAAGAGAATCAAAGAATTCTTATAACATGGAACCTAATGGTGTGTACAACAGGATCAAACGAGAAGCTGTTGTGATTTCTACGTTGAAGAGAGACCGAGAAGACAGACATGACGCTTTTGAAGAGACACTCAAGAAAAGGAAGCTCTCACATGAATTTTTCACCCATGGTAACTGCACAGAACTGAACGAAAAAAGTGACCAACTAAAAGAACAAGATACATCAAATTACTCTGAGAAAATTCATAAAGTTAAATTATCTCAAAATCATGCATGTCTACGCCAATCTGAACAAGCGTTTAAGAAAATTAAATTGGACGAATGCTGTGAGAATAAGCTCTCTGAAAATACACCGAAACAAAAACTAATGCTTACGTCGTTCACGTGTCAAACGTTCGTTGATGAAGTTGACAGGTTAAATGATTCCGATCCTAAATTCCATGTATGTTCTCCAACGTTTGAAAAGATAGCTGATTTGAGCTCAAAAGACGCAGACCTAACAGACAATGTTTTTGAATTTAAACAACAAAGCGTCGTTCAAAATAATTTGTTTCCTACCAGGAAGCAGCAGATGAAAATATGCGGAGATGCATGCAGAGTACTGGCCAATAGTGATAAAACGCTGGATGATTTTGAACGAAAAATCTGCGTTGATGGTAAACGCACAATCTGTGATGACGAAGAGCAAACTATCTCCAATGAGACTGTGCATATATTGAATACCAGTAACCAGCAAACATCTGACGTAGCTGACAAACCGGCACATGACGTAGCTGACAAGCCGGCACATAACGTAGCTGACAAACCGGCACTTGACGTAGCTGACAAACCGGCACTTGACGTAGCTGACAAACCGGCACTTGACGTAGCTGACAAACGGACACTTGACGTAGCTGACAAACGGACACTTGACGTAGCTGACAAACGGACACTTGATGTAGCTGACAAACGGACACTTGACGTAGCTGACAAACGGACACTTGACGTAGCTGACAAACCGACACTTGACACAAATAAATTTGCCCTAATAACGTGCTACAAATCAATAATAGACGCCAAGAACGTATGCAAATACGACTTTCGTGGAGAACAAACACTGAACACTAATAACGAGCAAACACTGAATACCAATGACGAACGCCCGATGGAGACCACTTGCGAACGCGCGATGGAGGCCACTTGCGAACGCGCGATGGAGGCCACTTGCGAACGCGCGATGGAGACCACTTGCGAACGCGCGATGGAGACCACTTGCGAACGCGCGATGGATACAACTTGCGAACGCGCGATGGATACAACTTGCGAACGCGCGATGGATACAACTTGCAAACACAAGGTGGTAATAGATGGCAAAAAAGCTCTAGTTGCAACCGCAAAAAAATCTTCTTCGAATGTTGAAATCAAAATTACACAAACTGACGTTCAACCACCGACGAACTTTGATTACAGAGAAATTTTTAAAATCCCAGATATATACGATGATGCTGAGTCAGCATTACCAGATAAAACAAATTCTGAACTTATCGATGAGCGTCATTGTCCTTCAAAGCAGGAACTTAATTCAAATAATCACAATCATCAGTTTCCCCTAATGGATAGGTTCCTTCCGACCAATTCTTCGTATGATTTGAAACCACTTGAAACCGAGGTTTCAAGCGTCTTTGCAACTGACTTCCCTTTTTCAGTGCTGAACAGGAAGCGTGAAGCAAAGTATATATTTCCGTTGAAGGGCAAGGTGCATAAAACTCGAGGAACAAAAATATTTACTGCAGTAGTCGGTGTGGAAGTCGGGAGTTTGAATTATATCGGAGTGTCCACTGGACAGCAAAATTTGAAAATTCGTGGTCCTTCTAAAAAACCGAGCAAAAAGTTAGCGGTTGAGAAAATTGAAGGCTCAAAAAAGTCTCTGCCACTCATGCCTGTGAAGAACAAACTTGATGTGAAACCTGCAAACACATTTGTAGGCGAATCATCAAAATCGCAAGAGTTACCGCCTCTGGAAGAGTCATCTCCAAGACGAAGTTTAGAACGGTTCGCTCATGATGCCGTCCTTCGACTGCAAGAAATTTACGGCACACAAATGTCCGATGACAGCAAGACCAAGCTCTCCAAGTGTCCTCTATTAAGTGACTTGTATTATACGGTTCCGGAGGAAACGATCCTCATTCATAAAGGGCAAATTCTGGAAGATTCCTTTCCAGCCGTTGCAGAATGCCTGCTCTGTCTCAGCGCAAATGATGACCTAGCGTATTCCAGAGACCCAGAGTTTGACATCCTGAATTGGTGTTTGGAGCTTGTTGTACATGTGTACGAAAATTTTGGTGAGCCAGAAAGCTATGCTATGTTCAATTATTTGTCAGTATTAATAGTCACATTGTGCAGATTCTGGTCGAGACTGACCGTGCGGTCGAAATGTTCGCTTTCAATATTGCTCGAATGTTAAGATTTTCTTTCTTAGACAGACAATCGAATATCCATGTACCTCATGAATATCAACATGGTGAGTCAAGGCGTTAAAAATACCAGTTATTACTAAATAATGTTTCACAGAAACGCAGTTTACTCGTCACTCTTACTCATACCTCACTTGAAATTGTCATCACTTTCTTACTCCGTCGTCTATTACATACTTACAGTAATTAAAGTCTAAGCAATAATTAGTCAAAGCAATGACCAATTTATTGGTTCATTTTTTATTTGTTCTGCTTCAAAAAGTTTCCAGCGTTTTACGAAGCTACGGCGTTTAAAACGAAGTATGATAACATTCAGACAGTTCATTCTCGCTCGAATATGGGCACGAATTTTGAAGGTAAAGATTCTATATGAGCTTGAATTTCGTAGGCTTTTTGAGATATGGTGATTCAGAAGTAAACGAACCACCTAATTTCATCTTATTTAGGCAACCAAAAACTTTATAATTATTCCAGTCCGGGCTTTCAAAACTTAAAATGTTTAAAATTTATTCATCGAAAGTCTATCTTGATGTTCTCGTGTAACTATCGTAAGTCGGTGCAAAATAAGTTGTGTGCTGATGCACGTAATCACGATTCTAAATATTACAATTGTTTGACCATTACTCACATTCAGCATGATTTATGTTTAAAACAGCAACATTATGCATGAAGTAACTCTTGTACCACAATTCAACAATTTGCGTTTTCAATGCAACGTATTCCTTATTACCATAATAGGGTTAAAATCTACCAAATCTGTTGCTGGCCAATTTTTACTGCTTCGCCTATCTTTCCCTCTAGTGCACCTATCTTGTACTGTTGGCGATGTAATCTTCAAAAGGTACAAGTACATATGGTCTCCATTTAAATTTTTGTTCAATAAGAAATTCACTACCACTGCTTGAAACACAAAAAGATTAGATTGATACTGCTGTTTAATTATTTCAACCTTTTAACTTTGCTTCGAATCTTGACTTTTGTGGTGCAAAATATCATGTAATTTTCTAAACTGCTAGAATTTCATAATAATAATAATGAATTAGTGCTTTAATAATTCTTCCCTCCTTTCCTTCAATTTTGATGATACCAGTTCTTTTGCGGCAGAATCCTCGAACAATTAAACCTAAAATTCGAATTGGGTTTTGCAGAGGACCGTGAAGTGAATCCAGGAACATTTGTAACATATTCAGTTGTGGATGAGCAAAAGTGGTTTCGTCGCTTCGAGGAGGAGGAGGAGGAGGAGGAGTACAGCGAGAAATCAAGGATTTTGCTGATCGGAGTCCAGTCAGTGTCACATGGCTTCGAGCATCCCCTGTTCGCACACGTCACTGATTCTGAACTGCGTGCCATGCCATCTTTTAGTGGCGACTCTGCCCACAGAAACAAAAGGTTAGCTGTTCAGAGATCGCCCAAGCAACACTCTGGTTTTGGCGCATGTTGTTACCGTAAAGTAATGTTTTTGTTGATAGTATTCGGTTATTTCATGACTTCTTTTATACTAGACTAGAAAAAATGTATCCTTTCTATTGATGCTTTAATTCGTTGATTATTTAAATTGAAAGGTTGGCATAAGTTTCATTGCAAAGAACAAGATTAAAAGTAGTATAGAATTGCATTTTTAACATTCAAAATGACCTCCACCGAACTTGATAGTAATTTACATAGGAATCAGTAACGCTTGTCGGAAGAAGCTGTAACGTGTTCAGTTTTATTGCTAAGTTTCGTTTTATTGCTAGGTTTCGTTCTCTATTTTCCTATTATCTTTCTCTCTCCTGCAATTGTCATTCAAAAATCTTCTCACTCTCCGACTGCTCATTACTCATATACTTTGTATTGATTTAGGTACTTGTTGACATAGATAAGTCTTATGAGTTTAATTAAAGAAAATACAATTAAATTTACGAAAATGAAACGTCAAAAAATTCTCAATATTCTCAGTATAGTCTAGTCCCTCCCAGTAATGGGTAGTCGAAGAGCAAGTATCTTTTCGAATGACATCGTGTACATCTACAGCGGACCATCGCTAATGCAGCAATCACCAGGTCTGAGAACGGGTGGATGGCCAAAATTTCCGAATAGTAGTTTATCTTTTGTCGCAATATTTAATGCATCAAAGGTTAAAGAAAATCACCTTACAAATTACTGTAGAAATGACAAAAAATTGTAAAATATTGAAAAAAATTAAAAATTGCATGAGAAGAAAATGCCGCTACAATATTACTAACTAAATCAAATAGTTGTACAGATTCTTAGTTCATTATTGTAACTAATAGTGTTTCATTAGTGTACGTAACTTCCCTTATTCTCCAAATTCATTATGGCGCTGAACAAAAGTAGATTGTTCCAACTTAACACGTTGCCTCCGATTGCCTGGCTGGTGTAAATCTTCACTTCGTACATATTATTACTAGAAGGCACTGTAAAATTTACAGAAGCTAACCCAAGTGGCCCACATACGTACCACTTCGGAGTCAACGTGTTAAGGAAATAAAGAAATGAATAAATGAGCAGAAATTTTATCTTACTTTAGAAAAGAGCTGCAGCTGCACACGACTCTATCAAAACTAGCAGCAGCGACAGCAAAGAGAGTCGCACTATCCCGTGTAATTTATAACAGCGCTTATACATTCTTGTTTAAAACTGGTTGACTTGATTAATTTAGTTTTTTATCCAAAACATCGCTGTTTTTGTCTATCGTTCGTTTAGTTTTTTTATCCAAAACATCGCTGTTTTTGTCTGTCGTTCGTTTAGTTTTTTTATCCAAAACATCGCTGTTTTTGTCTATCGTTCGTTTAGTTTTTTTTTATCCAAAACATCGCTGTTTTTGTCGATCGTTCGTTTAGTTTTTTTATCCAAAACATCGCTGTTTTTGTCTATCGTTCGTTTAGTTTTTTATCCAAACCATCGCTGTTTTTGTCTGTCGTTCGTTTAGTTTTTTTCATCCAAAACATCGCTGTTTTTGTCTATCGTTCGTTTAAGTCAAGTTACGTAATAACTTCAGTAGTGCGTTGTTGTACTATGCATCTCAGTGCAAGGCAACGTGAAATGTGTTAATATTGATTTCAATATTCTGAAGTTTCAAAGAAACTATAAGTTATCTGTCATGAACTAATGAAGGTAATTAAAGCAAAAATATTTAAGTTTTCAGCGAGAAAACACCTTTTTTTCGAAGAATGCTGTAAAATTATGGAGATTTACTCCGCTCGAATAGCTAGTGTAAAATATGTATTACATCATTTACCCTATTTTAACATACCGATTGTATTACTTTTTTTATCGTTGGGGGCTTAAAAATCGGTAACCATTCACAAAAATCTGCACTGTTTTTCTTCATTATCAGTTTTTCACGTTGCAACTAAACAACTGCAGAGAGAAACATAAAAATTTTTTGTGCTAACCTCACCTCTGAAGCGACACAAACCATCAATGACTCATGAGGTTTAAAATATATCCGATATGCTAGCGGCAACACAGGTGGTATGTTTTAATTATAGCAGACAAAGGGTTAATTGAAGGGTGGACAGCCGTGGGAAAAAATGCAAGTAGTCCACTAGTGCTGTCCACCCTTCATATAATAAACTACTGGATCGTAATCGCCTCTGTCAGCGCTGTGTTAGCGACAGCACGGGAGTGGACTACTTGCATTTTTCCCGTGGAAAATATATTATATTTACCACGGGAAAAAATGCAAGTAGTCCGCTAGTGCTGTCCACCCTTCAATTGACACCGATACCTTAAATGACATTAAATTAAAAGTTTCAGGATACCATTCAAAGCGCCGCTCTCTGGTGCATTCACCAAGGATCTCCTGGGTCACGAAGTCATGATACTCAGAGGTCCCTTGTCTGACATGAGCAGCTTCGACTACAACACCACCGACGTGTTCCGCAGAATGATGACGGAGGTGTGGGTGACCGCAGAAGAGGATGGAAGGTGAGAAGTTTTCCTAAGAGGCAGTAGCGCAGTGTAGGCAATCGTGTGTATACGCACAATTCACAAGAAAGATGACGGAAGGTAAGAATTTCGCTTATTCGTAAATGCAGAGTTCACAAGATTTTTAAGTCACTGAAGAGGAATCTATATCCAGGAGACAGATGTAGAAGGAGACAGATGTAGAAGGAGACAGTTTATTTGTGAGCGGCGTACGCCCACGCTGTGATACTGAATTACTATTACTTATTATATTCTTAGTTTAAACACTGTGATGCTGAAGCTCGGATCTATGGCCAAATATCTTTAACTCGAATGTCAAGAGTTCCTCTCATTTCTAAAAAGTTTCAAACTTCGTGAGGAAGAAATCGGCATGAAAAGTTTCGCTCCGAATGATAAAAATTCCAAAAGACGGAAAATGAATAACAAATACCAGGGATCATTATTGACCGTGATTTGTCCCCTTGCTTCTTCTCAAGAGCATCAACAGAAATAAAAGTTTGAAAAATTCGATAGATCTCGTATACCGGCAAGTGAAGTTGTTTGTATGTTATTAATTGGAGATACCAATTTAATAAGGAATCTCAAGGAAACACAAATTTTCACCCTGTGGTTCCAAATTAGTATACAAATCTTTTCTGTTTCAGATTCACACTGGTCCGTTCAGCACAGTGGCAAAGAGAGTCCCAAATGAAAGTTTTCGCCAATCGTCTGAGCTCAGAAGAAGCTTTACTCCTCAGTGAATACCTGGGCTTCTTTCATGGCACGGGTATCGCTTACAACAACAACAACAGAGATCAAAGTCTTCAACAGTTGTACCCTGAAATACTTCTCACAAATGAAGAGACATGTGAACAATTATACAAGGAGCTCCTAAAAACACTCGAAAGGTGAGTAACCTTTTCACAGGGGTCTGAAAGTTGAGCTAAGGGCTTGGAAGCAGCAGTGTAAAGTAATTTCCATGAGTTACTACCACCGACATAGAACTTCACTGTAATCGAGTAGTTGCTGACCTATGCTAGTGCTGCACAAGTTTTTGGTTCTAATCTCCAAGCAGCATTCGAATGTTCCTGATTGTGACGCAGAAGGCAAGGAAAACTCACTAAGTGATGGACTTAGTTACTAATTATTTCCTCCGACTGGCAGTTCCTCCTCATCTGTCCCTACAAGTCTTTACATTAAGTCACAAAACAGAGGGATGGAAGCAGTCGTTAAGAGCATCACTAGTATTGAGATCTTATTATTAAGAATTTTCGACTAAATGTACTAGTATATTTACTGTACATATACTTGATTAGAAATAGGGTTTCTTTCCCCCTAGAATTAAACCACACTTTGGGGTTGTAATTCGAAAATACGAGCTCAATTCTTGTATCTATTTTGTCACAAAAGTGGAGAGGGTATGGGTCAGTCCCCACAAAATGCGAAATTACAGTATCATTGTGCGTACTTCAGCTTAACATTGGCAGAAAACGTGACAATCGTTCACTTTATATACAACCATAACTAAATTACAAAAAATTTACCGAAAATATAGAAAAAGGGAGAACAATTTTGCTTCAAGCCATAAGTTTTGCACACAAGAATGAATTGCCCAAAGCACTCGTATACTAACACAAACGAACAAATATGCACGAGTCCCTACCTCTTGGACATGCAGCATTGTGTATAAATCATACCCGTATTACATGCTTCTGAATGCGTAACCTTGATCTGCTCTAATGGACTTTATGTATGATACCTCGTATGAAGTCTGGGTAAGATGACCTTACTGGCCCTACAAACATCGTAGACCGTATGGACTTTCTTGAAAATGTCCTGCGGGGTTTTGTAAGTTTTTCTTATATCCGAGAAACAAACTCCAACATTCAACACATTCTCCAAAGAAGCATGGCGAACAACACCCACCACATACGTCAAAACCTCCCACCGTTAGGTCCTCTCACGGCGGTGTGTAAATCGGCAACTCATGCTGCTACCGGGCGTTGATATCTAACCCCTTCAGTCACGGCCTAAAAATACGATAATTTTCATTGAAAAACTTTATTCATCTTCATGTACAAACCACATTGACTAAGATGAAGCAAAAAACTTCGAAAATTTTAACAATTTGTTCAAAATTGCTTGTCCGATATGTTGGATATCATACTTCGAAGTGAAATCCTCTTTTTGCTGTTTGAAGGGTGTCCAATACACTGGACCAGGAGACTGAAGGGACTAAGATAAAAAATTTTTCCCACATACAGGATAGTTTATTGTCATTGTGTTATCAATCATTATTGCTAATGTCTTAAGACTAGTGATGATGATACTCCCAACGACTCCTCGTGTCCTAGGTTACGATTGAGCCTCGTAAGGACATGAAACGAGCTGAATGTTGAGGAGGAAATAGATTTCCTGGTCGTCTGTGTCACAAGCAGGAGAGAAATTCGAGTGCTCGGTCGAGGCTCGAACCAGGGATTTGTGTAGGACAAGCACATATCGCAAAACACTCAACCACAGGCAATTATGAATAACTCACTTCAGTACGCCCCAAGAACAAAGAAAATGGGCTAACGAAAGAGGCTATTGCTACATTTCCGCTATTTGCATCCAGTACGCGAAATTATAATAAGGAGACGCGTTTGTTTCTCTCATTTGAAAAAAAATAAACTAATGCTGTATACTCACACCTATTTTTCACGTTTCCGCTTTTCCTCAATACTGTAATCCAACCATATTCTGAAATCATTACTTCTATTTTTCATTTTTTCCCTTTCAATTGAATAGCCATACCATTCATTTGATTATTCTTCTCTGGAGACAACTTTTCTTCTACATAATTTCATTTTCTTACGACCATATTGTATGTTTCTACTTTTTCCCTCTTCTCTCATGGAAGAATTTAAAAAAGAATATCCATTCAGTCCTTCATGTTATGGTCTAGACTTATTACTTTTTCTTTTGTTCGCAGTTGAAGAATACACATTTTTTTGTTGTAAAATTTGTTGCAAAATGAGCGTGAATAATGTTTCTCAGCATCCATTATTAACACTCAAAAATCCATCAGTCACGCAAAACGCCTTCGCGCCCGTAAAGTTTTCTCATTCAATTTTGTTGCTTCTTCCTTACGAACTGTGTTGCAAAAACGTTTCCATTCATATCCACCTCACAAAAGCATCAACAGAGTAGTAAATGATTTTTGGGTGCAAATTGATGCATTGGAAATTTAGGTTTATTAGAAAAATTGCTTGCTATTTCTTTTTTTAAAACAGCACAATTTAAGGACTTAGAATTGTCATTAAATATGCAATGTAGTACTGTAGTGTATATATTCTTTGTAATTTTTTTCTTCATGAACAGATCGTCAAGTCACGGCAGAACGTAAAGTGAGGTAGCAGAAAATTACGACTAACAAACTAAATTTGTTCGAATTTCCCAAATTTGCCAGTGTTTCCCTGATCAAAACAGGCCAAAAATTTTAATGAACTTGCGAACGGTAGTGAAATTTTACTCCGTCGATTATATTTTACTCTTTCATTCAGGCTGGATTTGTATTTTCATGGTCAAGAAGGATCGAAAAATTCGTCGACTGCATCCGCTTATAACAAAAAGATTCAAAGTTTGGATGACGTTATACCGGAAGCGTTTGCATTTTCTACGACCTGCTCAACATATTTCACAGTCGTCAATGGAAACATCACCATGAGTAATTTGGCCACAACTTCATCAAAGAGGCGCGTGCGGGAGGTCAAGGTGTGGATTTTTAATTCTTACCCATTGCATCCAGTGTTCAAAGTATCCAATTTCAGAAAACTCTTAATCATTACTGAAGAGTGTTAATTGAAATTCTAATAAGATAACTGGAGAATATTTTTTGGAGTAAATTGAGTCAAATTAAAGTATTTTGGACTTTCAGAAGGTGATGTTCTTATCGATGCTTTAGTTGTTTCGACACTTTCTTTCGTACAACGATTTTTTGTTAGCTAAAAAATGTTGCTGATACTAGTCCTGATCGTTATCTCAACTTTAAAAGCCTAGTTTACTAACAATGAAGGTGTTCGTTACGAAAATATTTTAAATGTTTCTTAAATAGTTCACTGAATTTTTTTAGAGAGTTCCTTTAAAAAATAAATCTTTATAAATTCTCTCCGTACAACATAATGTATATCGTGTTGAACTAAATATAAGTAAAGGGATCAAATTTTGTATTTATGAATAAAATCGTAAGTTGCAGGAGCTATTCAACCTTCACGTAGGTAAAGTTACAAATAAAATATTTTAAATCGTTAGAGAAATTGAAACCTATTACTCATTAGATTATTCTGTCTCTGTGAAATTTCCGAGAAGGTACTATGATTAATATGTGTGTACGTCAAGTTGTAACGAAAGTTCTGTTCATTTTTTGAGTTGTCATTTCAGGGCATCATTACATTAATTTAACTGATAAATGACGTGTGTGTAGCCATCTAAATTGCTCAAATATTTTTTCTTTCCGATATTAATAGAATAATTATAATAAATAACAATTGTTTATCCAACTGTACACTCCAATAATAAAGTAATTTCAGCAGCTAGAGCATTCAAAAACACTTACGGAAATAATGTGTTGAATGGAATGACCTGCAGAAGATGTTTTTAAAGTTTCAAAAAGGATGATCTTCAACTTAAAGGAAGAACCAAGAAAAGGACACTTCAATGGACTCAATTCTGAGGACTTGCAGGCGACTATTGATAAAAACTTTATCAGTAAAACAAGAGAACTAAGCAAGGCGTTTCGGTCTTATCATTTCACGATATGTGGTCATGTAGCTCACATTAAAGTCCTTGCTCAATTCTCTAGTACATCCAGAAAGCTTTATTGACAGTTTACGAGATCCTAGTTGCTTCTGAATTCACACCCCGTTTTTTCCATTTTTACCTCCAAATCCTGTCGATCTATTTTCATCAAGAATTGAAATTCGCAAATTGTAGCAAGATCTTACCATTTCATCGATTTCTCTTCTTTTCGAACGACAAATATAATTACTTTCTCTTGTAGGTAATGAGGTGGTCCGCCGCACATATCAACCACTGCATGGTCGACTTGGTGAGCATGATTGTGTTCTGCACGGACGCCTGCACCAAGGAGAATCTACTCACTGAAATACTCCACAGATACATGCAGGCCATGGAATTCGTTTTCGACAGTCGTGGAATCGAATCCGACTTGACCAGGTGAGGAGGCTTGACATCAATACACAGTCCATTTTTAAAAGCGATTGGATCGGAGACTTTACATCAATACACAGCACATTTTTAAAAGCGATTGAATCGGAGACTTTGAATAAGGATTAAAGGTATAACTAAATTTACATGACACCCGTGCTCGCTGCTGATGTGTTGCAGTGCAGTATTAAACTTCGTTGATGTACAGTACATAATTCCTTAAAAAATGTACGTGGGACCATAAATACTGCACATGAAATCATAAATACTGCACATAAGACCATAAATGCTCTACATGCTATTCTGTTCATGAGTTTAAGACATGAGTTTAATGAAGATTCTAAGATTTTTAAACACATTAGATTTAGGAAATTTCCTTCGAAATTCAATCTATGTATACAACGTTCAACAGTACTATTCGTCGCATCAACGTTCATTGGAGGAACAGAATTCTTAATACGCCACAGCTAAGCTTTCAATCTGCAATTTTACAACAATTATGATTTCCATTTTTTTGTGCATAAACAGTTGATTTTGCCACAACGATTGATTTCGCACGCACAAATTTTCACGCATCAACATTTTTAATGCACCAGCAGTTACTCCGCATCAACAGCTGCTTTACATCAACAGCTGTTGATGTAAAGCGCATTTACAGCTTTTGCATCAACAGTTTTTCTCTTTTCTGTGACCTATGAACTGCTGCAAGTGTGCTTTGCCTCTCAACACTAGTATTTCCATACACAAATACTGTAGGCAAATACTCGTATGTATTTCCGTCGTTTCTTTCATATTTCGCTAGGATATTTGATCTTTAGATGCTCACACTCCGTCCTCAACCAAGTAGCTCTCTACGGGTCTTGAAAACAAAAAGATGGTCCGTGTTAATCTCAGTCTACAGGCAGTCATGCACAGACAGTTTGATCGGCAGACGTAATTCCAACGAACTATAAGAAACAATGAACTTGACTGTGCCTGGTAACAGCCGAGTTTTATTTGGTCCTTAAGATCTTTTCCTTGAGGTTACGAGTGCAAATTTTAGAAACATGCAATAGGAAACTCTGTATTTGGTCAGGGATCAACCGTGTGCGTCATTGTAGTAAGTTACAAGTCAAAACACATTCAGTTGAACTCGTGTACTAGCAGTCATGTGCAGACTTCGATGCTGTCTGGGGAAAATCGCCGATTTAATAGCGGTTGTGAAACTCTTCTGCAGGGTTTTCTTCTGATATTAAGAAGGCATTATGATTTCATGTCAACTCTTTTTCAGTCAACCCTATTTTCCTGTATTGTATGTATTGTATTGTGCTTCTCAGAGGCGTATGATTCAAACTAAATCATTGAAATTTCGTTTTTTAAGTAAACGTCATCAGCATTAACATTATAAATCTTTGAATTTCAGGTCATATATTCTACAACACTATTGAAAATAAATTATACGAGTAGAATTGACAATTATATAAACCTGAATTGATAAAACTATGAATTTTTAACTTTGTGTTGTAAATGTCAGTGCGTGCTCAATCACGTATTGAGAATAAAAAAGCCCGTATCATCAGTTATTGTCAGTCTCATGCACACGAGAGTTGAGTAGCTGCAGTTAAAATAAACGAAATGTTTTCAAAATCCTGTAGCTTACCGGGGCTAACCCTGCAGTAACTGAACCATGCAGTAACTTAACCCTGCGAGTAACCTACATAACCTTTCGGTAACCTAACCCTGCAAGTATTTACTTACCCTAGTTCCCTCACTACATGTTTTCAGCTCTCAGTTCCTGAAGATGTTGAGCCAGTGCTGCAAGTTACTAACCCTTCAAATCATGGCACACCCCGACCGCTACCTGCCCGAACTGAGCTGCGAACAAGATCTCATAGATGTCATTCACGAAGTTCTCTTGTTGTGCGCTTGCGACTCTCCTAAGTTGAAGTAACTATAACAGAGAGTTCAGAGGACCCTTAAATGTTTACTAATTGCTTATTTATTTCAGTTTTATAGAATAGACGGAGCTCATTAAGTTGCAGACTTCATAGAAAATAACTCTCAACGTACTAGGACTTCCCGTAGTGTTCTACGTCGGATGAACAAATCGTTCATCAATTCAATAAATTTCAATTTAGCTTTTCAATATTGTTTCTCATGTCCCACTGTTATCTTGAAATCTTTGTGTATACAATCGCTCCTGGGAATACACATCCTTTGTGAAACTAATCATTTCTTACTCTAGTGTTCGGGGCTGCAGAACGCATTTCCTGTCTCTCCGTGCCTCATTTTTTTCATGCACGTGAAACAGAATCCGAGGCCGCAGAACTGAAATTTTTGCTACCTTTACCGCTAGGAATTATATTTTGGCTTTTTCGTTCGTTTTGACAAATAATCCTTTGAATACCTTCCTCGAACTTTACATTTACTTCAACGATTTTCACTTGTATTCTTAACGTGATCCCACTCAGAAGTTTTGTTGGTACTAGCGACTGTTTCGTTGATCATTTTCCCAATTTTTATATATTCAATCACTTATGTTATTAACCAACTAACGTGTTGATGAACGACTTTTATGTGTCATTCAACGATTTTTTGCCATTATTGGTGGATGAACTGCACTTCGTGTTGTACAATAATTTTAAAATAGTACACCTCTTTTAAAATTTTTAATACGAGTAGTTTTAGTGTGTTGCTTAGAAACTTTGAAGCACTCTGAAATACTTTACATGTTTTCTAATTATTCAATTGTTTTAGTGACAACTTTAAAGTAATTTTTAAAACTTTCCTTTTGTAGTTCAAAAATGTTCACATGCGTATTGTTCACTTATTCTGACGTGTTTTTCAACTATTCGAATATAATGTTTTTATGACTTTGATTTTTTGACCTTTCGGCAAATTGTAAGGCTTTTAACAAAATTAAAATACATTTCTGAACGTAAAAATACGTCGATGACCAGGCCTTATCTGCATTCCAAATTGTGATTAGGTTCCATGGAATTATGTGTTTAATTTTGTGGCAGGCATTTTTTAACTAAATTGAGTTTGTGACGTGTTTTTTTAATTAAAGAATAGTGAATCCGTAAACTTTTTCTATCCATTGGCCTACTCCTAATTTGAACTTCGTGTGCCGCAAACTACCACTGTGAACGTCCTGGATTAATTTTCACTATCGGTTTATTCACTCTTTTACTGTCATTTAGTTCATGTATTTTTTATGTATACTTTATATGGCATGTGCTTGTTGCAGCAATGGTACGAGGTGTACTGGCAGTAAGTTGAATGGTCATTTAGTATACAATTTAAGTCAATGGTCAATTGTTAAGCCAAATGTCAATTAAATTATTTTTCGTTTTGAAATTGTGCGACCTAACTTCCACTGAAAGAATGACTCTCAAGCTCATAATGTTTCCGTTATTGTCGTGCATTGAAAATAAAATCGCAGCCGATTGAAATTTTTTCGCTCGCCTCGTTTTGAACTCCGAATTTGCACTCCCTCTTCACCTCCAAATGTCGTGTGCTTCATTTGTGCTAAAATGTAGTTCATTTTTTTCAAGAAGTCGTCACTTGGTGTTAATTTAGGCTGTGGCCAATTTCGTTTGAATTATCGAATTCTGTGCATTTGTAGTGTCGAGACTTAAAAAATTGTTTTTCTAAGAATTTTTTTAAGGTAAGTCAATGTATATTTCGAAGTGTTTCCGAGTAGAATTAAAACTTAATTTTCATTGTATTATTGAAGTTTAAATTTCAAGTCTTTCAACATACAATTGGTAATGATATCCGAAGTTACGCATCACTTGATGGCATCATCGTTAGTACCCTTCATGAGACGTTTAAGTTTGTCCTACTCAGTTATTTTTTCGTTTCAATTTCCATGACGTTCAAGAATTATAAATTATTGGGTTCACATCTAAATAACGTGTTCAGAAGGCTATATGTTCCAATTACTTTGTGCAAGCAACATCCAGTGTTTGATTTGTTAAAGAAAAGCTTTGTGTTCAAGAGGAATTTGTATTTGTGTTTGCATATTATCAGAGAGTATTAGACATTGTAGAGAATTCACTATTCTAGCAATCGTGTTCGATTAGCTAACGTTGTTATCCCCCTCTCTGTGTAATTTCTGTGTTCTTTTATCCACAATAATTCCCACAAATTCAGCATCATTAAATTACCGGTAATTTATCAATTCAATAATAATTTAATTCTATGTTAATAATTGTGTAATTCAATCATTTCATTGTCTAGTTTTATTTCATTTGTTTCTCCACGTTCAGGCATTTATTTCTGTTCGCTTGTACACCGAAACTCGGTAGGCAGATTCGTCATAACGTCGAATTTTGCAATCCCGTCTCCTTCGATAGCTTTACTTTTCAAAGTTAGCTCTTGTTAAACTTTTGCTATTTAATTAACGTTCACCTGTGTGTTCGAGTTTGGCTTTCGATACAAACGTAGCTAGCAGTCAGCTAATGCTCGTGTCGTTTTTTTCTATTTTTAAATATTGACTGTTCAAAAATACATAGTCAATTGTGTATGGTAATTGCATAATCAAAGCAGTAATTAACTTTAAAAATCATCATTGCACTTCATCGGATACATTTGTGGCCTTCATTTTGTCAATTTCCTTTTTTGTATTTAATTTACCGTATCATATTATTCCTTTGTTTTTCTAAATTATTTGTGTGTTTTCTACACATGTTTCCAAATCTTGGTCGCATATTCAAATATAAACTAATAGTGTACTGATTTCAAGGTTTTTAAAATCGCCTCACTGCTATTGTTTGCGCCTAAATTGAACTTCTGTTTTCACCTGAATAATTTGAACTAAGTTCTGTGCCTAAATTAAGCTATGTTTTGTTTGAGCATGTATGTAGTATCGCTCGATTGAGACAACATTGTCATTGTTAAGCCCATCACCTGCCGATAATTCCTCTCTTTCTCCCCAGGATGTGCATTTAAAGCATCAGCCCCCATCAGTGTAATGCCAAACTCAAATATTTCGTTTCGATTAATGAATATCTAGAACCACTGTACGTCCACTCGTCAAGATCATAACAATGATGTACCAAATACCTGTCCTTTGAAAGTATTAATAGTACATAAGTAGTTTTTACTATTGGCATGCATAAATATCGCCAAGATGTAGAAGTTTGGAGCGTTCAGGCTTAATAACTCTACCTGAAAATCAGTTTGGAGCCACAATTGCAAATGAATTAGCCTCTTTAACTAAAAAAGACGAAATTTGTATTATACAAAATTCGGCAGACTAATTGAAAGTATGATACATACAGAGCGCCAACAAGGAAATGTATCACAAAATTTGGACATCTACAGTCTTACGAATACGGAATTAGACGTTTCTCGACGAAGTTAGGAAGTAATAAAAACTTTGATAATAACATGTTCCTGTACAAACTACGACCACATAACGTATTCAACATTTTACTTCACCAGGGAAACGAACAGCGCATTCGACACGACGGAAATATTTGAAATCTCCTGGCAAGTAGCCCCCGTGGTCGAGTGGTCTACGTCCTGTGTTGTGTATCAGGTTCCTGTTTCATGCAGAAAGACTGCGGGTTCCAATCCAGCCATGAACACGAGTTGTTTCTCGTTGCTTCTTCGCGCCGTGAGCTCGCACATATCGGTAAGGCTTACTGGGTAAGCAGTCAACTATCCGCCCATGGACACTCCCATCAACCTCCCGGGATCATGGAGCTTCACCATCACCCCTACTCTTAGAATGTTAATCTTGAGAATTTGAAAAAACAATGTACCAAATGTCTATGTACTGTATACTCGATTGGAAATGAAGATTGGTTGTTTGTTTGCAGCAGGCATCTCTGGCGCTGCAAGAAACACATGCAAAGCCACAAAACCCACGGGAGCCTGAAGACAATGATGGGGAGAGCTTGAATAAAAACGTACTACCACAACAACGCAACAATGAAATGAATGCAACGGATATGAACCCATCTAAGGATGAAACACAGACTTCAGAGACCAATCGTAAGCAAGGAAATAACGAAAATCAGCCACCTAAGGAGCCCGATCAACAAAATGAACGTGGCACAGGTGAGAATACCGAAAGTAAATATACCGATCAACATATAGGACATAAAAATATTGGTTGGCAACATACAAAGTATATTATTGAAAATACAAACCATTGTGTCAAGGTTGTTGTGCGACATTATAACTGTCAATGAAACATGGTTAAATCTAAATGGAAGAGATCTCCCAGCGGAAGTTTCATTGAAAGGATACGCTTCCACAATGTTGGCAACCCATCGCACAGTAATAGAGGTGGTGATAACACCTCCGATCTAAAAATAATTGAGTTAAAAGTTACGGATAAGATTGGTGAGCATCCTATGATAAACGTGTTCGAAGTCAATGACCCTAACACATAGACTCAACTTAAAAACGCCCTCGACTACAAACGGGCAAACGTCGAACTGGAAGAGGAGCTTGACAGCATTGACTACGAATCACGGATAAAGAATGAAAATGCCGAGGAATTCTACCTGATACTTAGAGAAAAAATCGCAATCCTCACAGCATAATATCCTAAAAAGCGAATAAGACTAATAATCCTCCTTGGTTTCGCAAGAAATTAAACGTCTTGTAAATGCCAGACAACAGTCATATAGAAAACTTGAACCATATCAAACAGAACCCCATAGTCATAGATATTTCCGCGCCTTCAAGGCCGTTATGTTAACGATAAAATATACAAAGCGAAATAAAGAAATTGCAGTTGCAGCACGAGCCAAAACTAATCCAAAAAGTTTCTACCAATATGTAAATGATAAGCTACTTAAAAGAGACACTATTGAACCACTGATCGATTCCGAATACTAAACTCAAACGGACAACGTAAGCAAGGCCATAATTCTAAATACCTACTTCACTTCAGTGTTCATTCGCAAAGATTTGACTGAAATCTTTCAACTCGTGCTTTAAACCCTCAGAAAATCTTGACAGATGACGTATTTACAGTACAAAAAGGTAGAAAAACAGCTCAGCATTTTAAACCCATATAAGTCAGCCCATTTCTTTCCAATTTAATCTGTGAGTTGAGCTCATGAAAATTAGATTCATCTTATTACGATAGATGAAAAGTACAGTATCATACAGTATAGCATATATTCCTAGCAGATGGAATTAGGTTTTCCATTCCCAACACAAACAAAGACTTGTGATTATGCTCCAAGTGACTGTTCTTGTCATGTGTGTGACTCACACGGGCGCTTGATGAAGGTTGTAAATCTGGGTATTCTGGTCGGTCTCTGTCATTGCTTAGCAGAGGCTGATCATGGAATTTGATCCCGGGTTTCTTGCGTCGTAAGCGAGGATGAACACCACTGAACCACTTTGACAGCAAAAAACAGCCTACTAAATATTAAATTCGTCATAAATTATAGACACTCACATAGCTGTATCTCCCTTCCAGCTATGTATTTGATTACTGAACCTTGTGTGGATAAATATTCCGAACATCTTTTTTAAACAAACAATCTTTATTTCCAATCAAGTACAAAGTACATAGACATTTAGTACATTGGTTTTTCAAATTCTTAAGGTTAACATTCTTAGAGTAAGGATGATGGTGAGCTCCATGCGACAATCCTGGGATGTGTCCATGGGTGGGGAGTTGAGGTCTTATCGATAAGTGCGAGCTCACGGCGTGAAACGAGAAACAGCTCGTATTCATGGCCGGGTTTCGAACCCGCAGAAGTCTTTCTGCACAAGCAGAGACCCGATACAGAACACGGGCCGCAGACCACTCGACTACGGTGGCTGTAGAATTTATACTGTACTGTATGATACTGTACTACGGTGGCTTTTTAAATAAAAAACTTAAAAAAATGGCTTCAAATTTAACTAACTGCCTGAGTGTGGTCTAACTAAAAACAAGACTCGTAACTTAAAACAAAATATAAGCTAATAATATTAATTTGAAACATGAGGCGAAAACACTTTTTGTATCGTTAGCTGATGAAGCTTTAAAACCCGAAGATATATCTGGTTGTCGTTTACATTGGTAACTTTTTCCAATAATGATAAACTGCTATACTTTGCAATGACCATGAGTATCTGGTTGCTACAACAAACGGGCCGTTGCTAAGGTCCGTCATCACTAACAAATAATGTTCCGTAAGCTCGAAGTCATTACATCACTAACCGCAGACGACATACGTATGGTCATTTTCATGATGTGTTCATTTCCTTACTACTAGTTTGTTTGAATCTTCATCATGGCAACGGACAAGGTGAGTAAATATCTTTATCATGGTTTATTTTAAATATTTGATAAAATTGTAGTAATTATACGACGTGCTGCTATTTCTGTTTTTTTTAACTGTCTAATTGTATTTGATTGTGCTGGAAGTACTGCAACGGAACATGCAAAGGTTTTAAGATTATCTCATACATTGGCTTCTAATGTTCGAAACAAACATTAATCGTATATTAAGTCCTAGTCTGAATAAATTAAACTCGCTTTTTATTATCGATAGTGTTACTCTTATAACTGTGGTTGCAATTTATATGCAACCATATAATTTATGACTGTCATGACTAATTCTAATCATAGTTTTAACTGAATTGTACTGCTAATTATATCTTAAATTTCCCTCTTAGTTGTAACTGACTTAAACTCCAAATTATAACTTAAATTTTATTCATAGTTGTAACTATAACTATAATTTTATTCTTTATTTTATTACTAATATCAATTCATGATTTTAATCTTCATTCCAAATTTGATTGTAAATTTTATTCCAACCTCTATTTGATTTCAAATTTTAACCCTAATTATAACTATGATTTTAATCCTAATTTTAATTTAGGCCTAACCTAGATTCAAACATAATTCTAACCTTGACACATACCTTAAACTTTAATGCATGTTGTAACCTTAACATGTACCTGCTTCTATCCTACCTTGATATTATCCTTGACCTTGAAGATATTGCAATTTTGAAGACCCCCAATCTTGAAGACCCTTTAATCTTTCAGGCCCCCAATAATACAAACCCCCAATCATTCAGACCCCCTTATCTCTGAAGATCCCTCATCTCTGAAAACCCTCATCTCTGAAGATCTCTGATCTTTGAAGATCTCTGATCTTTGAAGATCTCTGATCTTTGAAGATCTCTGATCTTTGAAGATCTCTGATCTTTGAAGATCTCTGATCTTTGAAGATCTCTGATCTTTGAAGATCTCTGATCTTTGAAGATCTCTGATCTTTGAAGATCTCTGATCTTTGAAGATCTCTAATCCTTGAAGATCTCTGATCTTTGAAGATCCCTCTTCTTTGAAGACCCCTCTTCTTTGAAGACCCCTCTTCTCTGTAGACCCCTCTTCTTTAAAGACCACTCTTCTTTAAAGACCACTCTTCTTTGCAGACCCCTCTTCTTTGCAGACCCCTCTTCTTTGCAGACCCCTCTTCTTTGCAGACCCCTCTTCTTTGCAGACCCTTCATCTCTGAAGACCTCCCAGCCTTGAACACTCCATTATTGAGCACTCTTTTCTCAATGATATCTTGCCTGAACCTATGCACTGTCTCCTTGATTCAGACTTTGTTCCTTGCCTCAAAGTCCCATCTCCCTGATCTTGAGCCCCTCATTGCATTGAATTCACTTTTGCTTTAACCAACTTTCCAATGACCCTCATTACCTTTCTCACCTTAATACAGTTTTCTAAATGAAATTGTTATTTCTGTAATTATTTCTGAAGTGTAAGATTATTTTACAGAAGACTTTTAAAAAAGGTAAATGTACTGAATGGGATTGTATATATGTATATATTTATGTAGTAGAATTATGAGCTTTGAATGAGCAAGTAAACTCCCTTGGTAACTCACCTTCTTACTTTTAAACTAGTCATGTGGTGAATGTCCATTCCCTCTAGCATTAAGATTTTGTTTGAAAAATTAACTGTGTTTGTTTCCTAAATTGGTTGTAGCTACACAACTTCTAGAAGTTTTGTGTATGATTAGTTTAGGAGATAAAGGTATGTTATATTTTCATGGTAAATATTGTGTTTTTTCACAAATTAAGCACCAATTTGTGAAAAACATTTTTTGTGCAGCGTGTGTTCAGCTTGATGCAGCCCCATGGCCAAGGAGGGGTGTTTTTCTCTTGGCAACAAGCATCTGGGGGATACCTAGCTACCACTGGCTACAATCAGGCTGTCCACATTTATGATAGACATGGCAGTCTCAAGGAGCAAATTCATATGCCTGGGTAAGACTGATAACTAATGTTATACAGATATCCAGGGAGTATCTTTGTTTAGTTTTTATGACATACTTTTTCAAATTAAACAAATATTGCTATAGAAGTTGCATTAGAAAGTTTTTTTTGTTTAATTCTGTGAATCACATAAATACACTGCATGAATTTAGGTGATTTCAGGATAATTTTTTTTTTAAATATCACCTTAAGTCCTTAAAAATTGGGCAAATAGTCTATCATTACTCAAAACTGAATCATTCACACATCATGTTAACATTTTTAAAAATGGGTTGGAATCTATCCCCTTGCATTTTATGTTCTGCTGATAATTATGTTGTGAAAATTTTCATTTACTTATTTTGTTTCTTTTATCAATTTGTATGCAGGTGTCTTGAAGTGCAGAATATAAATTTCATCCTATCATCCACTAATTCTATCAGGACTTTTTTCAAATTTTATGCACCTTGGGTATGATTTTTTGTTGGGTTAAAAACATAGATTGCAATTTTTCAAGAACTTCCTTATTATTTAAAATTTTTTTAAAGTAGAGAAAATAATTTGTGATCGAATTCAATTAGTGGAACCGTTTTATTTCACCCTGGTCAAAATTGACAAAAATTTCATTGAATTTTTTATTCCTATTACATGAAGAGTTTGCTCGGGCTTTGGCTGGGACAAAGATGGTGCTATCCTTGCAATCATCAATGACAAGTCTCCTCACATCCACCTCTGGGATGCCAATGCAGGTTCGTTTTAAATGATTGCTAATTTTTATTGATCTCTTGTGAGCTTTGGTGTACAGTATATGTGGAGGGAAACTTACGAGACGCTCTTCTATCATTACTATTCTATGTACAGTAGAAGTCTTTTTAACCGGCACCCATGGGACTTGGCATTTGCCGGTTGATATCACCCAAGTAACCCCAAACAATTCATGGACACGCTAGATGTAAAAGGAAAACAATATCAATTGCTGAAAGCTGTTAAAGAAGAAAAACATAATGAATAAATGTATAAAGCTTGGCCAGCGAGTGCCAGTTCAAAGGAATTCTACTGTATTATTGTATTACTACATTCCTTGTGATTAAAATTATTGAGAAAATATGTATTGTTTTTAGTGTAAAAGTGAAGTAAATTGTTTTGGTCTTGCGCTAACAATAGTTGGAAGTGATATTTGACTGTCATTATTATTCATTAAGGAAGTCTATCGTAATCGATGATGATGCAGTGTCATCGTCTAGGGTGGTATGCGCCCAGTGATTAAAGAATACAATTCATGAACCACACAGTCATCCAAATTTGAACATTTAGGACCCTCCTGAATGACCTTTATTTAGGTTATGTGTAGTGCCATTTACTCTGAATTTACAGTGTTAATGTTCATATTCAGGCATTAACAGTGTTAATGTTCATATTCAGGTTGAATTTGTTTGAAAAGAGATTTGAGATTTATTGGTGTAAAACTGTTCAACAATCGAAACACGCTGCTCACTAATAAGGTAACCCTTCTTGAAAATGAGGCTTTTGGTAAAATTTTTGGTGATGGTTATATCATATCAAATAATCTAGGTATCAATTATACAAAATACAACTTGAGAATATATCTTTTCATGTGGTGTCTGTATGGAATATCAACGTTGATTATTTTTTTAGTTATAAGCGTTTACTTTCCACCACTTTTTACTGTCGTATTACTATGATATTCTCATGCTTTTGGTCCCGCTGGTGAAATTCCTTCAAAGCGACGACGATTATCAAACTAATTTGAAGAATGAGAATTTCTCAAATTATCGTTCATCTCATGTTCAATCGCCATCATTATGATCGTGGTATGACGGCCTCATTATTATCCCATGCAGTTGTACAATCGCCATCATTATGATCGTGGTATGACGGCCTCATTATTATCCCATGCAGTTGTACAATCGCCATCATTATGATCGTGACATGACGCCTCATCATTATCCCATGCAGTTGTGCAATCGCCATCATTATGATCGTGGCATGACGGTCTCATTATTATCCCACTCAGTTGTACAATCGCCATCATTATGATCGTGGTATGACGGCGTCATTATTATCCCACGCAGTTGTGCAATCGCCATCATTATGATCGTGGTATGATGGCCTCATTATTATCCCATGCAGTTGTACAATCGCCATCATTATGAGCGTGGTATGACGGCCTCATTATTATCCCATGCAGTTGTACAATCTCCATCATTATGATCGTGGCATGACGGCTTCATTATTATCCCATGCAGTTGTGCAATAAAATTTGTTCATCCCAGGTCGTAGTACCCACCTGGACTCTGCTCTTCGGGATCAACTCACCTTTCTATCGTGGTCTCGGACTGCCCCCTTGCTTGCCGTGGGTACCGCCAAGGGCAACCTAATGATCTACAACCATCACACTTCGAAGTAAGGCTTCATATGCAACAGTTAATGCTCTTTTGCCTGACTAGATTTATGTCTTTTTAAGATAGGCAACATCAACGATTGCGCTCAGTGCGCGACGATATATAAATTGTCCAGTCTTTTAATATACCAATAAAATACTATATTAAGTTGTTTTTTCATTACTTAGGGTCACCGTTAATTTCAGTTCACCTCTTCTCTTCATTTCGTAGTAAATTACTGGCTTGTATTTTATACCAGACGAATACCAATTGTGGGGAAGCACAGCAGGAAGATTCAGAGCGGCTGCTGGTCATCAGGAGGTAACCTGCTCGCCCTGGGAGGTACGTTAATAATTATTCCGTAATTTCCAGTGATTCATCTCTGTATTTCTGCATTAATTCGACCATCTTTACCTAGCCTTAAAAAAGTTCTTGCAGTTATGCATCAATTCGACCATCTTTGTCTTACCTTAACCATGCTCTTGCAATTCTGCATCAACTGCATCAATTCGACCATCTTTGTCTAACCTTAACCATGCTCTTGCAATTCTGCATCAACTGCATCAATTCGACCATCTTTGTCTAACCTTAACCGTGCTCTTGCAATTCTGCATCAACTGCATTAATTTGACTATCTTTGCCTAGCCTTAAATACGCTCTTGCAATTCTGAATCGATTCGACCATTTAACATTAGCCTTAAAGTACTAGTGTTCCTCTGTGGTAGGCCTTTTAAACATATGAGTTATGATAGTCTGTCTTTATTGCATTATTTACATGGCTTAACTTAGCGTAAAACTGCTGGAATTTTACAATTTCCGTCGACAGTCAAATTCATAAAATCGATTCAGATGTATGAGAGCCATATATGATGTGGAATTTTGTCGTATCCTCCTAAAAAATATAAATTCCCGACATTACTGTCCCAGTCATTCATTACATACGATTAAATCTATTTACTGTTTTATTGTTCGTTCAACATATGAGATTAAATCTATTTTTGTTTTTTTGTCATTCATCATATGAGATTAAATCTATTTATTTGTGTTTTTGGTCTTTCATCATATGAGATTAAATCGATTTACTGTTTTATTGTTCTTTCATGATATGAGATTAAATCTATTTATTTGTTTTTTAGTCATTCATCATATTAGATTAAATCTATTTACTTGTCTGTTTTGGTCTTTCATCATATGAGATTAAATCTATTTATTTGTGTTTTTGGTCTTTCATCATATGAGATTAAATGTATTTACTTGTGTTTTTGGTCTTTCTTCATATGAAATTAAGTCTATTTATTTATCTGTTTTGGTCTTTCATCATAAGAGATTAAATAATTTCCCTGCTTTTTGAATGAGATTCTGTGTTACCACAAGTTGTTTAACATCGCTGTATGTGTCGGTCAGGTGAAGACAAGATACTGACGATCAGCAACAGTGAGGGGGACACCATCCACACAGCCCCTTTGAGGGGAGAACCTTCAGACCTGCAGTTCTCAGAGATGAAGACAGATGAGCGCGCTCTTGGCGAAAATACGGTGCGTAATTCTACTTGAGGTCGCGCCAAAATAAAAATGTATAAATTAACGTCATTCCGTTACATGTCACTTGCATTGGGATCGGGTGAATTCTTAAATTTCTTGGCTCGTACTTTTGATGGAAAGAAATGTGTAACATGTTTAAAAATTTATAGATTGATAAGGATATTCCCTTGCAGTTATGATGGTCGTACAAATTTTGAGCTGCTGAGCACTACAGGAACTCAATTTTAAAAAGTGATATGCTTTTTGTACCACCAAGCATTAAATATGCCCTCTTCAGAGGTATGAAATGTGTACCACCAGACTTGAAAGAGTTAACGCTTGCATCGTAAGACTGGTGATGTTGCTTCCAGCGCTACTGTTCCCGTCCTCGGCAGTGCGACTTGAGGTAGAGGCTCGTAGGGGCGCGAGATGAGCTTGATGAAAAGTTGTAACAGCATACCAGTATCGTGAAGTAGTTATACGTATTAGGTACGCGCAGTGTATCCATGCAGTTTCACAGGAAATTAGGGTAGTAATCTTTTGACGGAGGAGTTCTCAAAAGAAGGGAATTTCTAGTTCTCTAGTTTCTGAGACCTTACTATCAATATTCAACCCACCTGTCACTACATCCTGTTGTTGAGGCATAGATTGCTTAGATGCGACTGTGAGAATTAAATTAGCACTTGCGTTTTCATCTCAATCAGCGTTCCGGCATCTCATAACGATCGGTAATCAGGGCGATAATAATTATTATATTAGGTATTTTGAATTCGTAAATATAGTTCAACTTTGATTACTTCACTCACAAATTGACACAATTTTGAGTACTTGCATTTGTCACTGATGAGGTTTACACAATATTTTGCACCTAATAATATAATTCACAGTCGCCAGTTTGTTCATATTACATTCATTACGAATAAGTGACGATAAACTTGAAACTCTGACCTAGTGTATGCTTGGGAAAAATTCTTGATTGCTGCGCTTTATTAGTCACTCGTCAAGTCACTTTAGATACAAAAGATGTAGTAGATTATTCTCTTATAACCTGTGGTTTGTTATCGATTTGGAAGATCGCTTGAAAAGAAGGATTTTTAAATATTAGTGAAAAACTTGAGTTGCCAGTCGTCTCACATTAGTCGTATTCACATTGTAATCATTCTTGAAGTCAGGAGGCCCTCAAGATGCATTAGTTTTCATTCTTTATCAGTTACGAGAATACACCTGAAAATGAACACCTTCTTTGTATGACCGTTCTCGTAATATACTTTACTTTTGTATTAACTTGTACCAAAATTTGGTAATTACTGAACATGAATATAGCCTGCTACGTAGTTGAATTGGATTTAAATGAAATGCTTGGCAATTATTTCAAAGTTATTGTTTGCAGGTGAGCCTGGTGGTCTCGAAAAAAACTCTGTTTCTGTTCAACATCAACGACCCGGACAACCCCATAGAGCTTGCCTTCCAGAACAAATACGGCTTCATCGTCTCCTATAAATGGTCAGTATAGCTTGTACGTTATGTTGAATAATCTGTGTATGTTGTGCGACAAATGGTCAGTATGTTATGTTACGAATAACTTGTGTATGTTTTATGACAAATAAGTTAGTATATCTTGTGTTGCAAATGGTCAGTCGCTGCCTCTGCAGAAAAAATGTTCTTTCTTTGCTGTAGAAATTGATCTCTTGTAATTTCACTGTTGTTGCATTTGCGAATCGCTTGTTTTTTGGGGGTCAATTTAGAGAAAGTTTTCTAATGTACACAAGTTCACTGATGCTCTCATACAGCTTGTCGTAAAAGATAGATAGAGATGAGTGCGGAAAATACTGTGAGGTATGGATTTGTTTTGAATTTCTTTGCATTTCACCTGCTAATTTAGGAACCTTCGTATTCTTTCTTTTAAGTTTTCAGGCCAATGGGGTATTTTCAAGTTTTGATATTGACAGTGAGGTATTATTAAATTTACGGACATTTTTACCCTTTTGTGACTTCTACGATGTTGTTCTTTTATTAATTAGGCACATCGTACCTCAGTGTTGATATCAGTATTATGTCTGGCATCAAGGTTTGTGTGGCGTCGACAAGGATTGTCTGGCGTCAAAGTTTGTGATTTGTCGTCAAGGTTCGTGTGGCGTCAAAGTTTATGTGGTATCAGTTGGGCAGGTTTGTGTGGTGTCGTCAAGGTTTGTGTGGTGCCGTCAAGGTTTGTGTGGGGTCAAAGTTTGTGTTTTGTCTTCAAGGTTTGTCTGGTATCAGGGTTTATGTGGCGTCGAAAAGGTTTGTGTGGTGTCGTCAAGGTTTGTGTAGCAGCCAATGTTTTACTATGTTCATATAAAAACATTCCTTCCATTTGCTACTGGTCTGCTTGGCAAATTAGTTGTGCTGCAAGCATCATTACAAGCGATTATTCACTGAAGTGTCTAATAGTTACTGTTCCTCTAAATACACCGTGTTCATCATCGATAACATTTCACGATCATGCGTGGTAATTTTAGGCTGACTTTTCAGCTTAACGGTTCAGTCTATAACAACTCGATCATTGGCTGCTTGTGACTGCACGCTCTCCACAGTATCTTTAGTTCACATATAATCTTTGCCAGTGAATCTCTGGATGTTAGCGGTCAACTGAGCTACTTCTGACATAATTCACTAGCATTCAATGTTAGACTCTATTGTGGATTTAGTTTTCCAAATTTTGTGCAGAATAATCAAGATAACACAATTTTTTATTTCTTTCTATTGATTTTAACCATTGGCATTGTTATTATATTACTCACTACGAAATGTCTACCTGTTGAGCATATCTTTTTATAGGAAGGCATTTTAAAGCTCATTGTTGTATCATACCTTCTATATCAACTTCATTGAAAATTTAATTTTATTCCATTTTCCCTTTTTCGTCTTATTAGTTATCTTTTTCAATTCTTTTTTCGTGGGGTCGATTAGTTGTTTGGAGCTCCCCTGTAAAAAGAAGAAAACTTGCTTTTATTTCAGTATTTTCTGTCTCACAATCTGATCCGAATTAATCAGAGCTCATACATTCATCGGTTACATCTACCACTGAGTGGAAAACAATTTATTTGCTTACTTCAATCTCCGATTCGTGGTGTTTTAGTAATAGACTGATTTTTTCTTGGCGTTTCAACAGTCATTGAGTAATATTAATGCAAATAAATAAAGAGCCGACTCACTCATTTATATGCATAACTACTGAATGATTTTTGATTTGCTTAAAACAAGTATTGGAAGAGAGAATAAATAGTCTCAAATAGTAACGCCACACGTTTTCCTTATTTCATCCTACACTCACTTCCTCGACAGGTTCGGCGATGGTTACATTCTGATCGGCTTTTCTTCGGGTTACTTTGTGGTCATCTCGACGCACATGAAGGAGATCGGACAAGAGCTCTTCCAGGCTAAAAACCACCGCGAAAAGCTGACAGACATCGCCATCTCGAACAAGCTCAACAAGGCTGCGTCCTGTGGTGATAACATGTGAGACTTGCTCTGAACGCGTTACTTGTATCTCAAAAACTCGCAAATTTTAGAGTTGATGGTAGCACGGGTGCCATCATGTCACAGTATTATTATATATTATTATTATATTCCTAGTTTAAAAACCGCAGCCACAGCAAAAAGGATCTCAGCAGTGATACCCGGTATCACCACGTCGCAGTAGTCAAAGTATTTGTTGGTTGTGAAAGTAGGTAATGATCACAGTAAAAGAAGGCGCTTAGATTGAGCGTATGTGAAGTGCCCCCATAGGAATTATAGAAAATTTTCATATGATTTTTTATACTTCACCAAGGGGCTTGGTGCTTCTAGAATGTCTGTAGGATTCCTCTCCTCGTCTTTGTGATTTTGGGAGTAGACTGACGTAGTGTGCAACCGATTTTACGAATGAGTGGTTTCGATAACTGATGATTCCTTTTTTCCCGTCTCTGTAAGTTGCTTACCGACCTGTCTAGCCCTGTCTAAACAGTATGAGGGAATGCGGTATTGAATTATGTGTATCAGGACGGAAGTGGAGGTTCCAATATATGGAGGTAGTCGGAATGTGTAAAATGGATATGGAAAAACCTTTATTTGTATAGGTAATGAATAGGTAATAGGTAATGAATGCATAAGAATATGGGCTTCACGTCGAAAAGCATGCGACGATTTTTCTGATTAATTATAATAAATTGGATTGTAAAAGCTAATCCATGTGCTATACTAAACAAATATTCATTTTCTAGGATAAAAATCCACGAGTTGACCGAGCTGAAAGAAACGTCAGCTATTCTGTCATTGGATGACGAGCCCGGCGTTGATTGGTTAGCGTGGAGCGACGATGGCCAGCTATTGGCGGTCGCTTGCTCTTCTGGTAAGCGAGCCTATTGCGTTCTGGAATTTTGAGCAGTATATTTTTCAAGAGTAATGGTGCTGAATTAACTTTTGTCCCGAACTTCGACGTTCTTATCAAGTTGCAAATTCTTTACTTATCAAAAAATTTTTTTTGCTTTCCACAATGAGTAACATAAAGAGGTTTGGTGACAGCGAACTTGAAGTGCAGATCTCTTGCTCCTTGCCACTCAGTGGATGAACTGCTTGTGGTTGCTGCCATGGTGTTTATTCTTTCTTTCATTCCCTTTCTACCTTTGTTTTTTCTTTCTTTCTGAGGTATTTCCCGTATTGTATAAATTGTAGCTATTTCAACAAACAAAGGAAAGTGCTGTATTTTCAATGTAGCGAGATATGTATATGTCAACTAGAACGTTATCATATCGGAAGTACCAAATAACGCTACTGCGTTAATTTTATTTCCTTCTGACACAATATCTGCCTAAAGGTTATAAATATATAATAAAGGCTTTAGGCTATTTCAACGCATGGAGTAAATGAAAACATGTGCTTAGAATTCCTGTAGTTGTGGTCGTGTTTGGACATGACTGATGAATGGTTACCGCAATTAATTTAAAAATCTTGGTGACTTTTAATGTAGAAATATACGTGACCTCATTCTATGCTATTCCGAAATCTACATGATCTCATTCTATCCTATTGCATTTGACAGTATTATGCTTTCCTGTATCGAACATTCGTGCCTGTGAAACTTTCCTGAATGTTTGTAATTTTGCAGGCAACATCCATGTGTACCTGACGAAGCTCCCCGTGCTGGGCGCGTCACAGGGCAGTCGCCTAGCATACCTCACGTCTCTGCTGGAAGTCACCATCGTCAGCATCGCAGACAAGGTGACTACTGCTCATCTCCATGTCACCTGACAGGCTTTGGTGACACGTATACTTGATGGGCTTAGGTGACAGGTTTACCTGACGGGCTTAGGTGACAGGTTTACCTGACGGGCTTAGGTGACAGGTATACCTGACGGGCTTAGGTGACAGGTATACTTGACGGTCTTAGGTGGCAGGTATACTTGACAGGCTTAGGTGACAGGTTTACCTGACGGACTTACCTAAACATAACCTAGTCATTGTGATCAACCTCCTCTGATTCGTTGACTTGGCTAGAGTGCGTCTACAGGGAGATATACAAGACAGGCTCCCATGCCTTGTATTTGTCTGATTGTGTTATTCCTCGGCACAACCCTTTGTGGGATGCGTGCATTAGTGAGTTCATCGTACATCATTAATTAACATTGTACTGCAGCCTCTGCTCCTAAAACTCATTATTTATGATACCTGTGTCGACAGCTGCAAGATGAACTTTACAAATGTTTGAGTTAGTCAGAAGTAATTTATTAAGGAAGGAAACGTTATTTAAAATGTCCCCATGACGCGTCGTCTTTGACGTGGTAAAAGGCTGAAGATATACTGAAATTGGATCTTAATCTATTATTCACTTAGAGTGTACAAATTACTCCAGTGTATGTAGTAGAAATGTATAGACACGAGTGTAAATAGGCATAAGAATAATTTCTTACGTCAAACTAAAGTAAAAATATTGTAAAGTTGGAATGTGACTGACTTTCTTGCACATTTCTCTCTGTCCTGTTTGTTCATTTTGCTGAATATGAGTGATGATATTTTTTATAAATTACTTTAGCTTAATTGAGGAATTATTTTCTATTTATGTTCACTTTGATGTGAGAAAATACATTTTCTAGACATTTCAGTATGTGCCGTTGTTGAAACGTTTTAAAAAAAATTTTTCGAGTTAAGTTTGCGTAAAACTATTTGCAATTACAAGTAAGCATGATGAATATTAGTCTTGCCTCCATTGGCAGAATCTGGGCAGTGAATATATAATCCTTGTCTCTATCTACAGCATCCTATGGGACCTCATATCAACACAATCCTTGTTTCCATTAGCTGAACCAAACGGTGTAGGATTTTCTGTTGGCAGAATCTTATGCTACTTTATACGAACGATCATTTGCTTTATCAATAGTTTTCTTTAGCACTTAGAAAGGGCTCAATCCTTGTTTTCAGCAGCAACAATCAATAACAAGTATTGTATAAAACTCCACATTTTTCAATTAGAAAATATAATCTTTCTTCATGCAAACATCAGATTGTTTTCCTCATCAGGAAAACCCAATTTCGGTTGGTGTGGACGTGGAGCCATCCTTCCTGGGCCTGGGCCCTTACCATCTGGTGGTGGGCATGAACAACAGGGCATGGATTTACTCCCTGGGTGATGACTCAGCTTCTTTCCTCCGTGACCGCGACTACCTCGGCACGGTGACCAGCGTGCGCATCTCTGCCGACTACGTGGCCGTGCTGTATGAAGGCAAAGTGCAGTTGCATCTGGTAAGTGGTTTCCATATGGTTATCATTCCTTGTTCATTTAGGTGTTGTTTAAAAACAGTTGTTTGGTCTTGTGTTTGACATTTGGTCCATGTAGTGACGCGTGTAGTGTTTACAGAACTCTAAGGTATCCATTTACGTGTGTGTAAATTTAAACCGTCCTTGCATGCCAGAGTTCTATGTTAGCACTAACGTTGTAGAATTTATGAACTGCTACTTTTCTGATCAAAGTTTAATGATATGGCGTAAGATACCATGGTACAAAAAAAATTAGACAATCAGCTTAAACATTTACGCGGCCCACGTCTTGCAGCTGGAGAGCGAGAGCGGCGACGATGAGGAAAGAGAGTCCATTCTATTCCCAGACCCTGACCAGAATTCTGCTCAGACCATCACAGACCACGCCCTCACCAACGACTTCCTCATCTACTCCACAGAAACCGGCGAGCTTCATTTCTTCTTTATTGAAGACTGGAAATCCTTGGGTGATTATCGGTGAGTAATTGCATTCATTTATGAGCCGTGCTGTGATCCTGAAAATTTATGTCGGAACCCACCTGATAAATTGTTAACTTCTATGTACGTGTCGAATCGTATTTAATTTTTTAGCACTTATTCATTCAAAATGCACGAGTCGCGAATTTAATTTAATTCAATCCTACATCATGTTTTTATTCTGGAATTGTGTTAATTACATGCGTTTCTCATGTATCTCCATTTACTTACGTAAATTTCAATTGTTTGAGCTTTTATTATCTTAATTTCCCTGTTTTAAGCTCTTATTACCTTAATTTCTCTTGTTTCAGCTTTTATTACCTCAATTTCACTTGTTTCAGCTTTTATTACCTCAATTGTACTTGTTTAAGGTCTAATTATCTAAATTTTACTTGTTTCACCTTTTATTACCTCAATTACACTTGTTTAAGCTCTTATTATCTCAATTTTACTTGTTTAAGTTTTTGTTACACAATTTCACTTATTTAAGCTCTTGTTATCTCAAATCTGTTTAACTCAAGACCTATTTCCCGTAGCCACACTACGGGCATCACCCACATCTACGCTGAGCCCAGCGGACGAAGGCTGGTCATCATAGACGACAAGACGGAGGGCCACGTCTATAACCCTGTGAGTTAGTACTCTGAGAGTCTGGTCTTATTTAGTGAACAACTAGAGTGTTTCACTTTCATTCTAAATATCTTCAAAATTGTCGAGAGATTTTTTATCATGCCCAATGCAATTACACACATATAATCTGGAAAATATGAGTTCTATGTCTTAGAAATTGCCTTCGTATGTATATGTACTTATTAAGTTTCTGTCTAAACAGCTAACGCAAATTGCCTATCGTTTTGGCTGACTTTTTTTCTACTTCGAAGATTTTTGCGTAGCTAACAGGATTTTAAGGCCTACTTCTTCTCTCTGTTCCTAGGTGTTGCTTATAAAATATACCCCTACCACACATCGACTAATGCAGGAGAATAGGGAAAATACAGGGTGTCTCAAAAAAATGTACTCGCCCTTTAACCGTTGCTAACATGCTGTCTTCTTTGTGTTGCAGGTGTGAGGTTCGAACCTTTGCGAACATGATTCTTTAATCACATTTAATCATGTTCGCAAAGGTTCGAACCTCACACCTGCAACACAAAGAAGACAGCATGTTAGCAACGGTTAAAGGGTGAGTACATTTTTTTGAGACACCCTGTAGTGCATGACCCTGTACGTATTACTGGTTCAAAAGATCCTTGCTTAAGAACGGTCTTTCTGGAACTAACACTACATCAACGGAGTGCTATGGAAGTATTTTTTATTAGCACATTTAGGGCACTCTAGGCTAATCGAGGGTAGGTAGAATACTGACCTCTACTCTGGGGCTTGCTGATGGTCTATCCTCTTTGAAACAGGCATTTGTTATCTAGCGTTCCTCATAGATCTACCTACCTATGACCTAGACCTAGCTGCCCTTTGCAAAACATGTCTAGCTTTAGAAGAGGGTAGAGCTAGAGTTTTCCGTCTTCTTTATTCCTCTTATCTGAGTGCCAGAATTATAAGCTATTTATACGCAGTGCCTTAGATTTTATGACTTTCAACTACCATTTATGTCATTTTTAGTTCCCTTAGGCTGCCCTAATTTGTTTACTGGAGACCTGTAGCTGACACTGCCAACAGAATCATAGTGCATGCTGTCATTAAATTATATTGCTTTTTGTTTGAGATAATGTAAAATAAATTTCCTGTTCAAACTCAGACATTTCATTTTTAACAACTTGATACCTTTAGTAAAAGAAAATGCATTATTTCAAACTAGTTTATGTGAAAGTCTAATACTACTACAGCTGGGACGTAGGTGTTCCACCCTTCCCAGTTCTGAACTACTAATGGACGCCGGTATCGTAAGTTAATTATGCAAAAAATCACGAATAAAAAGTTATCAAACTTCGTATCGTGCATTTTTTCCCTATTATACATTTTTTCCCTATTATACATTTTTAATATTATAGTTCAATACATCTAAACACACTTCCCGAATCTGGTAGCGGAAGGATTAAACACTGAAGATAACAGTTATATTGTTCAATGTACTCGAAAAGGCCAGCTTAGCTTAGGTAGAGGGTAACCGAATATGAAAAATTCGCTGTGAGGAGGGACTTGCCCTTTAGACAATTTGCCACTTCACACATCCTGCCATCGAAATGCAAATAACATTATAATAATAAAAATGTTCGAGAAGTTACGAGTACTAGTAGCACTTGTCAACAGTTTTCTAGTCTCCTCATGAACAGGCTTAGTGTTTTATTTCTGGACATATCGAGGTTCTCGTTGAATAAAGTGTGTTGAATACTCATTCATATTAACAAATGCATTTTTGTAGGTCATTTGGGAGGATTTTTGTATTGCACCTATCGATATCCTAGTTGTTCATAGTATGAACATGAAATATTTGCGTAAAGGAAGTGCATGCAGGTTTTAATACTACATTTATGACTGTTTTTTTCAGTGGTGATCAAACCATGTGTTCGTCATTTTGCAAAACCTTAAGAATTTCCATGCCCGAAAACGTTTTTATCTTGGACGAAAATCTTGATTACTTTTCTAATTTGTATGCTTGTTGGAATATCATGTCCCAAAATCGGAAAATCATTTGGAATTTTCGATAGTTTTTTCATGAATTTTTAATCCAGTATCGCGCAAGTGATAAAGTAGCTCCCTACATTGAACTGAACTTCTCTGAACAATTTTCTGTACCCAGAGTTACGTGGTTTGTGTGAGGGATACCCTCGCTAAACAAAAGTAAAACTGTAAATGTACATAGATATTATTGTTAATAATAGGCCTATCTGTACAAACAATTTAATTTTCCGTAACGGGAAGATTATAGCTGTTATATGATTCGAAACTGCTATCCACAGTGGGGGTAATTCCTCGTCCTTCTGCCTTCGTTGTTAAATTTTAGCTAATGAATATCTCTCGCACAAAATTTCCAGGTGACTGAAGAATTGTTGAAGATCCCTGAGTTCCCTGGGGCGTCGTGCCAAGGCGTCCTGTGGGACTCCTGCCCAACTGACCGTCACGTGCTGGCTCTTTACACGTCGGCGCACCTGCTCACCTACGTCCTCCACATCACGCATATCAAAGGTCATAATCGTAACTTTGAATCCATTATTGAATGTGCGAAAATAAATGACACATGTTGGACTCCTGCCCAACTAATTCTCTTCAATTGTAAAATATTTATAAATTGAATCGCTTGTCTAACGAAATTCCGTTTACGAAAATTACGTATTCTTATCAGCGAAGTTCACTGCATCTTCTTTTCAGCCACTTTAGTTTGCACACCCAGTCCAGTCGCTTTACTAATGCGGCGTGTAGAGCTGCTCAGTGCCAAATAATACCTTACTTTAAACGTATAGTAAGTAATTAAGTACTGCAAATATTCTCGTTCATATTTGAAGCGTGCAATGGTTTTTCCACAATTCATGAGGATCGTCCTGTCACGAGTCTGTACTTATCCAATATGTCCAGGGAAAAATTCTAGATCCACGCTGAATTCCTTGCTTTTGTACTGTGTAGGAGTTGAAAGCTGAAATAGCAGGCTGTTGTCGAAAAAAAAACCTGTCGAATCGAGGATTTTAAACTAAAGTTAACGTATGGTGGAATGCTCAAATTATTGCGTTAGATGCTTCCAGTGATCAACTGCATAAAATGGATACTTAATTAAGCTGGTCAATCGAAACATTTAGCTATGAAATTGTGAATTATTTTTTATTGAAAATGTTTCATTTTTGTAAGCTAGTCATGAATAGTAAAATAAATATAAATATATTCAACTAGCTGCAAAATGCTCATCCTCAATCTCAAGTATTCGAAATTGTTCATGTCTTCTAAGTTAATTAGGTCTTATTACATTTCTTTTGCCATATGAACATATATGAATTAGAAATGTCAATTACGGTGAACTTCATAGATTGGAGTGCAGTAAATGAATGAAAGTAACATTGACGAATTGCAGGCAGTCACGTCGAACTTATCGGCACCACTAAAATTCCTCCGAATCAAGTGCCGCTGCTGCTCTACAACGGCGAGGTGAGCACCTGTCTCATTGTTTCCATTTGTGACGTATGTTTTGGAAGTTACAATAGAATCGTATTTTCAAGTCACTGCTGAGGTAGACTTTACGACACCTCTGTATGACGTATAGCATAGATGGATTGCTTCTAAACTAGAATTTTTACCCAGACTCGTGTTGAGAAAAAGTTAAAGCAAAGCTCTACTGCTTAGGTAAGAGCATTCATTTGAGAATTGGTTTCTCAGAAATTGGGACTTTTCTTGAAAGTATGATCTTCAGTGTCAATTTCAATTTTCTTTTTGGGCTAAGTCAAAATAACAATAACAGCACGTATTATTTCTGTTATTATCTAATTTTGTCGTAGTCAGCCGTATGCTATAACTGGCTAAGATATCCATGCTGTAGTTGTAATAAACTCGTGAATGATGGTGGATTTGTGATAAAAGCTCCTTTGTGAATTAGCAACGCTTACATTAAAATATGAGAAGGTTAGGGAAGGATATTTCCTATTTATGCGAAAATTCAAGCTGCTGAAAATAAATGGGCACGTATGACTTATAAGCATCTCACGCAAAAGATGTGTCTATTTGTTTGTATTTTTTGTATTTGCTCAGTTGCTGAACGACTTATTACGAATGAAAATGTTATTAATTTGTTTGTGATAAACTTGAGTTACAAATTTGCCCATTCAGGTGCTAACACAATGCATGAGTAGAAAATTCGAGGACGAAGAGTCTTTAAATCCTCTCCTCATGTAAAAATCCTTCCCTCCCTAAACGGCTTATTTCCTATTTGGCAAAGTTCTGGTTGTGTACAGACACATCTTATTGTCCCTCCTTTTTGCAGTTGTTGTTACAGACACACCCAATTGGCTGTCCTTGTTTACAGTTGATGCTACGCAGTATTGGCTATCTTTCATTACAGTTGACGGTGCGGAAACACCATATTATCTGGCCTTGATTGCTGTTGACGGTACGAGCACACCCTATTGGCTATTTTTGTATGTAGTTTTCGCTACAAGCGCACCTTATTCGCTGTAATTTTTGCAGTTGACGCTGCAGACAACGGGAGGCAAGACAACGACGCTGGTGCTAGCGTCACACGATATGGAAACCAACATTCAGGACTACACGGAACAGCAGCTGCGTACTGCGCTCGACAAAAACATCAAACTCAGGCGGTGACTTGATCTTAACCGCTCACTTTTAGGGACAACTTCATAGTACTGGGATTGTGGAGGAGCTATGCTTACTTTTTTGGGACAACTCTGTTGTGCCAGGGTTGTGGACGAACAATGCTTACTTTTTAGGATAACGCTGTTGTACCAGAGTCGTGGAGCAACTATGATTGCTTTTTGTGACAGTTTTATTGTGCTGGGGTTTTGGAAAGCTATGCTGGCTTTTTGGGACAACTCGGTTGTGTTTGGGTTGTAGAGGAGCTATGGATTACACGAGTGCTGTAGGGATGAAGGGAGCTATCAGAAGGGGTTTGTTGAGGCAGTTTCAATGTTTGAGTGTTTTAGGACTCTTTGGAGAAGACTTTTTGAGGACTTATCGAACAAGAATTATTTAGTAATTTTTGTTTGAGAACTTTCTTTTGAATAATTTCTGTAAAATTCTAAAAATAAATACATTCTCTAAATATTTATTAGAAACTCTGTATACACGAATTACATATAGAAGGCATCTATCTTATGTGGAATTTTTTAGCACAACTGTATTTATTAAAAACATGGAAGAGATTCTGCTCCGTGATAATTTAGGAATATTATTCTTGTCTGAAATTCTTAGGACTTACATTATTTTATAAAAACAAACCAGACTGAAAACCTGACATGTACCATATGAGACTGGAATATATAATTACTAAATTGTGTTATCAAGATTTCCTGCTGAGATAACACAACTTGCATTTGTGATCAATAACCTGTCTATTTTATTTT
>VCRD01000793.1:0-14283 GCA_006783055.1 Trinorchestia longiramus | reverse complement strand
GTTCGCGTGTACCGCCAGCTGGGAGACGTGGGGCTCGTGTGGTCACTGCAGTCCATCATGGACACGGAAGACCCGAAACTCCTTAGCGGTCACATCGCCATGTTCCTCAGCGACTTCACCCTCGCCCAGGTCACTACACGCTCATGTCGACTTTTGTGCAGGGTGCGGCGACATGACTTCCTTATTTTGCAAGGAACTTCCTTTGAAAAAAGGAAGTTATGTTGCTGCACCCTATATCTCTTGAGCAACGTGTTTTTTTTAATGATTTTTATTATCTGTTCATCTTAAAATATAAAAGTCATGAATCAAGTTCTTGTATGACGTAGTTCTGTAATTATGCTTATTATCTTCTCACTCTAAAATGAAGGTAATTAATCAGAGTCGAGTGCAACGTATTTCTATAATGATCCCTATTATCTGTTCATTTTAGAATTAAAATTCATTAAAATGAGCTTCGTTTAACGTATTTCTCTTTTTATCCGACCTATTATATTTTCATTTTAAAATATACAAGTCATCATTGAGAGATATGTATAAAATAAAGTGTTATAATCCCTATCATTCGTTCATTTTAGAATATAAAAGGCGTTCATAATTTTATCAAACGGACGGCGACTTTCTTAGGTATCCATGATATTTTACTAATTATCTTTTCTAAATGCCCAATAATTAGGTAATATTTACCAAGACGTGTCACCCCTAAAAGCAGGAACTGAGCAGCTGTGTGAGCCTCTGATATTAGGTTGTTACAAAAATAATGGCCGCTCGAAGGTCTGGAAGGCTTCTGAAATCGGCCATTATTTTTGTAACAACCTAATACATCTCGTTAACTCGTGTGATATCAGGATCTTCAGTGCGCTGTATTTTATCCATTGTGTATCTAATGACGTTAATCCTTAGATCTTCAAAAACTTCGATCAACAATAATATCCTCAAACACGTCTTCCTCCCTACACACAGGACCTTTACCTGTCGTCAGGCAGCCCCGTGTGTGCACTGGAGATGCGAAGAGACCTCCTTCAGTGGGAGCCTGCCCTCCAGCTGGCACGCAAGCTCGCTCCTCAGCAGATCCCTTACATCGCTAGGGAGTACGCTGCGCAACTCGAGTTCACGTGAGCGTTATTTCTTTCCTTTTTAGAGTTTTTTAATGTGTGTAACGTGACTTGTTAATCCTTTTTAATGCTTTTGTGAAATAGATAAGGGTGTCTGGAGTTTGGTCATTGGAAACACGTAGGGTTACCGTCTGTGTTGTTTTACGAAACTGCTTCGGACAATCAACGTGTGAATGTGTTGAATATTAAACATATGGTAAGGGAGAATATACACTGTAAAAGTTTGTGATTGTCATATAAAGTTAACCTCAGAAATTGAAATTACTAAAACTAATTGAAATCGGTATTAAAAGTCGTGAATTGCTCTTTTTACAACCGTGAATTGCTCTCTTTGCAAGCCTGAATTCGTGACATGCTTTCTAGACGAGCTAGACTAACCCTTTACAGACATATAAATGGCCGGCCCCCTGTGCACTCACGAAGTGTCCTCTGTGCAGGTGTAAATTATATATTATAGAAGTATGGCTTGCCTCATCTAAAAGTGTAAATTATATATGTATTATTGAAGTATGGCGTGCCTCATCTAAAAGTGTAAATTATATATTATATAATAGAAGTATGGATTGCCTCATCTAAAAGTGTAAATTATATATATATTATAGAAGTATGGATTGCCTCATCTAAAAGTGTTAATTATATATTATAGAAGTATGGATTGCTTCATCTAAAAGTGTCAATTACATTTGTTTTTATTGCAGCGGCGACTACCCGGGGGCACTGACGCACTACGAACGGGGCATCATCAACTCGCCTGAGGCAGACGACCACAACACTGCATGCAAGGCTGGCATCGCACGTACTGCCCTCAGGTCAGCTTCCATTACCTAATATTTTGCCCTAAGGTCGTTTTCCACTCCCTAATATTTTGCCCAAAGGTCATCCTCCACTCTCTAATATTTTGTTCTAAGGTCGTTCTTCACTCCTTAATATTTTGCCCTCAGGTCGTCCTCCACTTTCTAATATTATGCCCTAAGGTCGTCCTCCACTCTCTAATATTTTGCCCTGAGGTCATCCTTCACTCCCTAATATTTTGCCCTAAGGTCGTCCTTCACTCCCTAATATTTTGCCCTAAGGTCGTCCTTCACTCCCTAATATTTTGCCCTAAGGTCGTCCTTCACTCCCTAATATTTTGCCCTAAGGTCGTCTTTCACTCCCTAATATTTTGCCCTAAGGTCGTCTTTCACTCCTTAATATTTTGCCCTAAAGTCGTCTTTCACTCCTTAATATTTTGCCCTAAGGTCGTCTCTCACTCCCTAATATTTTGCCCTAAGGTCGTCTTTCACTCCCTAATAGTTTGCTCTTAAGTCAGTCTCCACTCTCTAATAGTTTGCCCTTAAGTCGTCTTTCACTCCCTAATAGTTCGCCCTTTAGTCAGTCTCCACTCTCTAATATTTTGCTCTAAGGTCCACGTCTGCACCCTAATGTTCTCTCAAGTTTGTGATTTTACTGAAGCTTTCATCTGTCTGTTGAGGTAGTGAAGCATTGCTCTATGGACACTCTTGTTTGTTTCATATAGTTGATGAATTTTGCTTATTGTTTGTTACGTAGGTTTTTGTTAACCTTCCGTCAGGTGGAGTTTGCAAGTGCTTAGCAAAATTATATGTAGTAACTGTGCCTGTCAAATCCGTTACGCCCGGCGGAACGTTAAGATGATCATAATTATTTTTCGTCTTTTAAGCTGACAGAGTTGACACATTACGGTGGTTGTGTGCAGGTGTGGGGACATCCGCAGGGGTGTGAACATTGCTACGGAGCTCAGCAGCAAGACACTCAAGCGAGAGTGTGCTGACATCCTCGAGGGCAAGAAGGTACTGCTCTATCCCACTTGAAAAAGGAACAATTTTGTAGCTCAGGTCTCTTGGGGATGTGCGTCAAGAATTTAGGTAGTAGCTCATATCTTGGGGATGTGCATCAAGAATTTGGGTAGTAGCTCAAATCTTTGGGGATGTGCATCAAGAATTTTGGTAGTAGTTCATGTCTTGGGAATGTGCTTCAAGAATTTTGGTAGTAGTTCATGTCTTGAGAATGGGTATCAAGAATTTGAGTAGTAGCACTTTTCTTGGGAATATGCATCAAGAATTTGTGTAAGAGCTCAATTCAATTCAATTTCGTCTTTTAGGCAGATATTACTATCTAATATTTCGCTTCTATGATTTTTTATTAACTGATGCAAAAATAATTATAATGAAATATTTTACTGTATAGCAATGGGCTTAATTTTTTTTTAATCGTTGTATCATCGCCTATCATTTTTTTGTGCCAGCATTGCAATACATTTGCACCAAAGAAACCCGTTTTTCAGACGTAAAGTTTACAGTATTCGTGAAATTTAATATTTTTAATTGTAGATTAGCGTAAATATCTTGCCATTATCTGGCCAGGTAAGCCATCTGTTGAATGACAAACTCTGTGTGGCTATTCTAAGTGTTTCAACTTATTGATTCAAGTCCAATCATCGAATGAAACAAACAGTTTGCAACGCACCTCATCAACTCTAAATATGGAATATTGTGCATAATAGTCAATAATAAGTGGCAACAAATACACGCCACCTCAACGTTTGAGATTGTGAGGGCATAGCTAGGTATTATTTTTTGAGAGAATTTAATTACCAGAAATAATATTGCCGTGCTTAGGTCACTTTTCGTAATCCATTAATTCTCTTCAATAGTAGAATGCCTACATTTTTATTGCGTCTTACCAGCAATGCATAAGTCATTCATTTCCATGATAGTTTTCAATTCTCTGTTTCAATTTAAAACCTCTATTTCTATGTTGCCATTAGCCACATAATACCATTGCCATTAGCCACATAAGCATTATCCTAGATTCCGTTAGCGGTGAAGTTATGCGTACATCCTCCAAAGTTCAATACTTTTAGTTATTTCTTAGAATTTAGTGTTTTGATTACTTAATTTTAAATTCCTTTTCGTTAAACATACTCATATAAAAAGTTTGTAATCATACGAGCATTAAATTTCAAGAAACGACTAAAAGTATTGAAATGAGTGTGTACGAATGATTTCGTCACCAACTGTACATGTACTTCCGAGAACTAATCTCATTTCTTTAATTATGATGCATTTTATAGACAATGTAATCTCCCCGTGCCCTTTGTCTCAGCAATACGTTGAGGCGGCCACGCTGTACGAGGCAGCTGGCCAGTATGAGAAGGCAGCTGGTCTCTACATCAAGCTGAAGAACTGGACCAGAGTTGGGACCCTGCTGCCCAACATTACGGCTCCCAAAATACATCTGCAGGTCGGAGCTGTTTTGCCGCGTAGGCTTGTGTCGTGGCTAGGTGATGGTCGCATGTGTCTTTTATACTACCTCCTGGTAAGCAGTTATCTTATACGGTGCGCTAAAGAGATAAAATATATTTTATGGTAATTCGGCTCTTTTTTTCTCGATCTGGGTTCATCCTCACAAAGGAATGCAGTTTTAGGGATTGTCCTTTCGGCTTTTTTTGTGTTAGCAATCGATGCGCTACACATTTTTTGTGCAACGGATATTACCTATGACTCAAACCAATAGCATTGCTATTATTCGCTCACTTCTCACTCTGATAAGTCGCATAAGAATTACACTTAAAAGTAGGCCCTGCGGGACTATGATCGCCCACGCAACTGTTGTAATAAGTTAACTTGATTCTCCTGCAAAAGTGTGATAAAGCTGGTGAAGCCGAAGTTAACAGAGAGCAATTATAGCTTACTAAACTGATATAAAATGTTAGGATACCTATTCAGTTATACTTCTTAATTCATGGTATCCACATAACCGAATGAAGAAGTTGCAGGCAACTGAATATGAATATATTTACGCGTAGTTGTCTTTTCGTCTTTCAATTACACGGATTCGTAAATTATATACGAATAAATGTGCACATTGCTTTGTGTTATAGTATGCGAAAGCAAAGGAAGCAGAAGGAAGTTACCGTGAGGCCGTGGTTGCCTATGAAGCTGCTCGTGAGCCAGACAGCATGGTGCGTATTCTGCTGCATAACCTCAATTCTCCTGAAGATGCCGTCGCTGTGGTGCGCTCCAGCAAGAGTGTTGAAGGAGCTAAGATGGTCGCCAAGTGAGTTGTTTGGTGGAGCTTCCTCTGGTTTAGTTTTAAGATACTGTTGAACAAACTTAAGGAAACGGGAAAACTGTTTAGCTTGGGGTAGTGGGCTAAGAGAAAGTCATAAGAGGAGAATGGATGCTGCAGATAACAGAAAGTAAGGAAGAATATACAGTAGAATTCCTTTAAACCGGCACTCGCTGGCCAAGCTTTATATATTTATTCATTATGTTTTTCTTCTTTAACTGCTCTAAACAATTGATATTGTTTTCCTTTTATGTCGAGCGTGTCTATGAATTATTTGTGGTTACTTGGGTGATATTAACCGGCAACTGCAAAGTCCCATGGATGCCGGTCAAAAAGACTTCTACTGTATTCAAGTGTTGGAAGAGAGAGTGCTTTTAAAGAGAACTCTTCAAAAGTGAGAGCCAGAAACGTTAATTTATAGATCATGCAGGAAATATTGAATCTGGAACTCTACTTTAATTGGACTTAATTTTACCCCTTTATTTCGCTTTTATTTCCTTGATATTGAAGGAAGAATTAAGCTACAAATCTCTAGAGCAAGTGTGGAAAATTTTGTGTAACTGCTTCGACTCTTATTCTCTTGGCTACACTTCAATACAGAATGAAAGTAACATAAATTATTTTTCGTCACTACACGAGAAAATTGTTATTTTACTGATGATGTTGTTAAAAGTATTATACTCTTTAGGTATCTGTAAATTTTTAATTGGTCAAAAATATGAGGAGCATTTGTGTATCTATTGTGTGCTACTTTTGAGAGTTTCTGTTGCCTAAGCCATTCTCCACTTTTGCTGTCTCGATAGTTTTGGCCAACGAATGAATTTTAGTATACTGGTACTAATTTTCTATACGGAACTTATTATCCGAATTTTCAGGTTTTTCCAACGTTTAGACGACTACGAGTCGGCTATCCAATTTTTGGTGCTATCCAAGTGCGCTGACGAGGCCTTCCAGTTGGCACGGGCGCACGGTAAAATGGAGCTCTATGCTGAGATTCTGGGCGATGATGCCAGCATTGCTGACTACAACAGCCTTGCTCTCCATTTCGATAACGAGAAGAATCATTTGTTGGCTGGCAAATTCTACTACAAAGCTGGACAGTACAGCAAGGTGGGAATTTCCTATTCTGCAATAAAAGGTGTGTTTTTTCTTCTGTGATTAAGCCTAAGGGATGTTAGCGGTTTCTAATGAAAAAACGTTTGTTGGTTAACGAGTTTTTCTATAAAACTGAACGGCGCAATTTATTTTGAATCAGCGTTCTGAAAACGAAAAAAATACAAATATAAAAATACTATTATTTTCTCTCATTTTAACTAGTTTCTATCTAACTAGTAAAGTCCTACTGTCCTGCATGTAGCTAATAAAGGGGTTTTTGCGCAGTGGCTGCATTTCTTTTTGATCTAGCGTGATTGCATGAGAATAACCAGAGCATGGCCAAATGCCTCCTTCTTGTGGGTATCTGGTGTATCCTCCAGCTGCGTCTTGGACACGCCTTTTCACTTCAGATACTCTTCTAAGTTTAATTTTTTTTTGCCAGCTATGGTAGGCTGTGCTCATTGACACCCAAATGTATGTTTTAGTTTACCTGCACGAACCATTTAATTCACACAAGTGACTGAGCCCTTGTATATAATTATAAGAACAGATTATAATTATTCATATTCTATATACAAATCCGTAAGATGTACCGTAGTTTTTTCCTCCAGGCTGTACATGTACGCATAACTATTCAAAAGGCACTGTAAACACATTGAAAAATCGTCTCGGCAAATATTAGATTATGAACCTAGCAGTATTATAACGTACTAATTCTATGTCTTTAACTCCCGGGGCCAGTGTATGATTGTGATAAATACACGTGACTGAAATGTCTGTGCGTGAGTGAAGTGTGTTTGCGTAATTGAATTGACTTACTTGATTAAGGTGTACGTGCATGATTGATGCCTTTACTTTAGATGGCATGGGACTTGGGTACCCAAGAATGGGCCAAACGGCTCGTTCTTATTGCCTCATTCTATTATATTATATTCTGAAACTGAATACATTGCAGAGCCTGAAGCAACTAGAGCGAGCAGCCACTTCTTCTGGAGTCGAGGATTCCGAGGCAATGCAGCTGGCTATCCAGGTGGTGACTGACGCTGACGATGATGCGCTTACTAGACAGCACATTGACTTCCTAATGGGCGAGGTCGATGGCATCCCGAAGGTGAGAATTTCTCCCACTGGCAAGGCTATGATGAAAGTTTCTTTTATTTCTGGTGGAAAGTGATCGATGCAATGTACTCCTTTTATATTGGGTATTGCACGTGGTTGACTCCTGTTATGTGATGGTTGATGGAGTTATTGCATTGTTTATTCGTAAGAACGTACTTTTCTTTTTACTTGAATGATTTTTTTTCGATTGATATGTATGGTATTAATTGTGTTTTATTCAAGTTTAACTGTATTGCCATTTATAGGAATGTATTGAGCTCTGGATTTCGTAGTGTCAATGAACGTTTTGAAAAAATGAAACAATAGGACGAAACTTGTAATCGTAAATTTGGTAGCTCACGAAAGCTGCTAATAAGCGTAAACTCACTAGGCAAATAGGGTTATATATTTTATGAGAAAACTGTTATAAAATTGTAAAACATAAAACACTAAAAAACTTGCAGTGTTTATTTGCTCAAAAACGCTCTTGACGAACGTATGAGCATACAGAAATTTCTGTGAATGTTCCATGGACTCCGGATGACTTTCATAAAGTTTTCCTGTAATTCTAAAGCTAAAGTATTATCGAAGATAAACGATTACTCATCTCCCTTATTGTTACATAATCGTTACCAAAGTGAACACCGATCGAGAATTTAATACTTGGTATTAAAGTGCATATATGTATAACCTTGTAAAATACATGTATATCGTTATATATCTTTATGGTATCCTTGTATATCTTTATGGTTGCTCCAGACCTGATCAGACACTTATTGTTTAGTTGTGTTGAGTTCATTCATGAACATTTCTTCAGTGAGTTTGATTTTACCTGCACAGGAAGCGAAGTACTTGTTCCGCCTGTACATGGCACGCAAGAAGTACAGGGAAGCTGCAAGGACTGCTGTCATCATTGCCAGAGAAGAGCAAAATGCAGGTTGGTTACTGCTGAAGAAATTTGTGTTTAGATGATGCCATAAGTTGGGTGTGTACTTCACCTCGTAGAATAGTATTGGAATTGGTTAATGGGATCAATATTTTTTCTTGAAACTTCTTTAGTTCTTGGAGAAAAGTAAATTTAAAGTATCCTTAATTAAAGAAGGTTGTTCAAGAATTTTATAAAGGAATGTTTAAAAGAAATGATAACGGTGAAGACGCGTTAAATATTAACCAGACAAAAGTCTTTCCATAACTGCTTGATGAAACACATGAAAATATCTTGGACCTAAAATATATAGCAGAAATAGTTCACGTTTTGTAAAAAGTTTCTGCAGTTAAACACGCCCTGTTTTAGGAACCGTTAAAGGAATGATTCAGTATAAAAGTCGGCTTGAAGGGACGTACCGAGACTTGATCCTCCTTTTGTCTGGACGTGATCCTCTCCATGCTAAGACCTAATTTCCCGGTGCCAGGACTTTATTTTCCGTTGCTGGCACTCTATTTTCTGCTGCCTGCATTTTATTTTCCGCTGCCAGCACTTTATTTTTCGCTGCCAGCACTTTATTTTTCGCTGCCAGCACTTTATTTTTCGCTGCCAGCACTTTATTTTTCGCTGCCAGCACTTTATTTTTCGCTGCCAGCACTTCATTTTTCGCTGCCAGCACTTCATTTTTCGCTGCCAGCACTTCATTTTTCGCTGCCAGCACTTCATTTTTCGCTGCCAGCACTTCATTTTTCGCTGCCAGCACTTCATTTTTCGCTGCCAGCACTTCATTTTTCGCTGCCAGCACTTTATTTTTCGCTGCCAAGACTTCATTTCCCGCAGCCAAGACTTCATTTGTTACTGAAAGGACCTTATTTCCCGCAGCTAGAACCTTATTTTTTGCTGCCAAACCTATATTTCCCACTGCCAACGCCTTATTTCTTACTACCATGACCTTATTTCCCACTGTCAGGATCATATTCCTCATTACCAGGGCCTTATTTCTCACTGCCAGTGCCTGATTTCCCTTAACTATCACCGGTTTTCCCAATACCACAACCGGGTTTCTCAATGCTGCGAACTAATTTTCTTCTACCAGGATTTGATCACCCAACACAGTAAGTACCCTCATGTTCTACAAACAAGTCATCCTTTAAGACAGAACGAGATGACACTCTTCTCTCCCTCCAGGTAACTACCAGCATGCACACGACCTGCTGCTGGGGATGTGCCGGGAACTGATCCACCAGCAGCTGGAGGTCCCCACAGAGATGGCATCAGCGTTGCTACTCCTACACTCCTACACGCTTGCGAGGCTCTGGGTGAAGCGTGGCCGCCATGACCTAGCCGCCCGTCTGCTACTCAGGGTGGCTAACAACATCTCCAAATTTCCTGCTCGTAAGAGACTGCATCACCATTTGCTTAACCCATACTTGCACAGTCCTCTTTGGACCTCAGATGATCCATAAGCAGCAATGAATCTCCGCCATTCAGCCTTTCCGGGTGCCATAGGTTAACCTATTAGCGCCTATCATTACATTATATAACAATACGTAGTTTGTTGCTTGCTTGGTCTGTCTTTCTGTCATTCTCTTAAGGATTTAGATAGGAGAAAATTCGGTAGGGTGTGCATGTATTGTCAGCATTGTATTGTGGATACCAAAGGCACATGGTTCAATGTGGAAACTCATTCACAAAGCCCGCGTTCACTGGCAAATCAAACGAAAAAATTCAGTAAAATACACGTGATTTTTTCACATGTGGGGTCTACTAGTTGCTAACATATTTTCAAGCGTGACGCGCATCCAGCAATAGTCAAGTCACTACTAACATCGCAAAGCCATATAGGACACTTGTCATGTTTAATAGTAGCTCCTGAATACTCGTGCTCCTACTCTGCATTATCTAATCTGATATTGGCCCCAGACTCTGTACCAATCCTGACGTCGACTGTGATAGAGTGTCACCGAGCTGGCCTTAAGAGTTCATCCTTCAACACTGCAGCCATGCTCATGCGGCCAGAGATGAGAGATCAAGTAAGCGTGAGGAGAATTCTGAGACCAAAAATGGGTGTCAGGTAATCGTGAGGGGTATTGTGAGACCAGATATGGGAGTCAGGTAATCGTGAGGGGGATTGTGAGACCGGATATGGGAGTCAGGTAATCGTGAAGAGGATTGTGAGGAACTTAAAGTGATGTGTGTAAAGGAATTTAAAAAATCATATTGCGGCACCCTGCTTATCAAAATTATGAACGAGCACTCCATGATCAGCCGCGCTGTTTTGCCCTCACTTTACATCACGTAATTCTGAGAATAGTGATTGTACTCTTGTTTTAATTTCACGAAAATTCTATTTTTTGTTATTCAGGGTGTATTCCCACTTCAGTTTTCATCTGAGAAGTATGAAAATACTTTATCTTTAGGTATAAATGTATTAGCAAGGTAAATCACCGATAGTCACGTTTATTTATTGAGGAGTTTTAGGAGAATTCACTGCACTAGAATTTGGTCCAGAAACATGCAATAGTCCTCTGTCACATTAACAAACTTCAATCCTCGTGCAGATAGATGAAAAGTACAAGAAGAAAATTGAAGCCATCGTCCGGAAACCACAGAAAGGCCGCGATGAAGAGGAAGAAGCTAAGTCACCATGTCCGTACTGTGGTGAGAAGAACCTAGCGGAGTCTGCGTTGGAATGTCACAAGTGCCACAGACAACTGCCCTACTGCATCATTACGGTCAGTGTCTGGTTTCTTGTTTCATTGTTTCTGAGCACGAAATCTTATGTATCTTTGGGTTGAATATTCATGAAGTAGTATACTTTTATTGCTTCCTTAATTATCTTGTTTTGGTTGTCATCTAATATTTAATTCACCGCCATTTCATCACAAATCATCTACACTAGGTATTTCGTTAGATGCTAGGATATTATTTATATAAATGATACTTGCAAGTTTGTACAGAATGTTTGCTGGAATTTCCATTGAAAGATATCAGTATTATCCACGCAACATTCCTTTCTACAGGGTGGCCAAAAGTAGGATTACAGTTAACATATAACAGATAATGAAGTAACTGCAACCCTTCTTTAGACCCACCCTGTATATTTGCTCTGGTGTGTGTGTACTGCAGGTACTAGCTTCCTTCCTTACATCCTCGAGGTTACCGTTTGTAAGAACTCTGTTGAGAGAGACAGAGACGTCTTAAGTTTATTCGTTTGAGTTCAATAGTAAATTTTTTAAGTGTTTACTTGCCCGCGCATTACATAAGCACACTAAATATTCGCGCCGCTGCTGTTTCTGCCAGACGCCCATGGAAATCTCCTAATAGAACATGTTGAATCGAATTTTAAATGCAAATTTTCTACTCAGTCACTTTTTCGATTCCAACTTCTTCAACCACTAAACTATGCGAACAAAGTATTTTCGAAAATGCTCCTACGATCTGAGAGTTAAAGTTATACCCATACATATCTATTCCCTGACTTTGCATAGTATCAAATTCAAGCAGTTGTGGTTTCGTCTAGCTCTGAAACCACAGTTCCACAATTTAGTTAAAAATCAGGTTGTTGCAGACTTGTAAGTAAATTTTACTAGACATTTTTTCGTTCATGGCTTATAGTTTTCTAAATTCATGTATGACTTATTTTTTACTCCCAGTGATCGGTTAGCTTAGCAAGTTTGTTTTACTGTTCACAAGCATTAAATTATTTACCCAATTTTAAAACCTCATTGTGGTTCTGAACAATTCTTTTGACAAGCTTACGAGCGAGTACGTGCCGTTTTCTTTTCAAAGACGATCGTAAGCTCTTTTCTTCCCATTACTCTTTCATCTCTGTTTTACGTATTTTTCACCATGAACTAACTAAGTAATGCTAGAGTTTCTCAACTTCTTTACTTACTTTAAACTGAATTTGATGGCCTTCGACTTCTACTGAGGTTTCCGCTTAAGACGGTTTGCAACGCATTATTTTTTAATTTACTCGAGCGTACTTTTCACAAACAAAAGCTTTGAACTCGCTACGAAAAAATCAAAAACTGATGTGTTGATTGTGATTTACATACGAATATATGCACACAGACAAAGTTACATTCAATTTTTAGTTTATATGAAAAATATACATCAAGGGTATTTTCGAGAAAGTTTTGGAAAGTTTTTTCTTTTATTTGCACTGAAAGTAATCTTAAGTCCATTAGGAAACACGTTCGGTCATCCATTTCCTTATATTATTTTCTCATAAAAATTAAAATTTGTACGAAACTCCGTTTGTATGCATATATTCGTGCGTAAATCACGACAAGCGCGTCCGTTTTTTTGCACAACTGTCTTTAATTTTTTGCCAGCGAATCTCGAACGTTAGTTGGTAAGAAGTACGGTGTGGGAAACTCAAAAATGTTCCATTTCTGATTGTTTTGAACGAAAATCTCTCATCTAATGTATTCCCTGATGCACTTCTTATCATTTTGGACGCAAAATAATGAAAATGATTTTTATAAAATTTAAAAAAGTCATTATCATTTTTTAAACATTTTGAAATTGCACATAACTCCATGATATTGTGTCTGCAAGCAAATATTTGTGCGAAAATCATGAAAAGCACATCAGTTTATTCATAGCTATCGCTGACTTTGTGTTATCAAATCCAAAAGTTTTGTTGTCAATAAAAAATTTCACATGAACTGGAAATTGTGGCATTTTGAACTACGTTATACAGGAATATCTGATGTAATATGTTTTTTTATCGCACTTCCAATCATTTTGGGTGCAAAATAATGAAAAAGGATATTTATAAAATTTTTCATAAAAAACGTCAAAGGGGAAAAATAATGATTTTATTATTTTTTATAAAATTCAAAATTGTACGAAACTCCATGAAACTGTGTCTACAAGCGAAAGTTTGTGCGTAGATCTTGAAAAACACATCAGTTGTTGCACAACTATAGCTGATTTTGCACTAGCGAAATTCAAAGTTTTGTTGGTAAAAAATAATTTCGCATAAACTGGAAATTGTGGAATTTTAAACTGTGTTATACAGAAATCTCTGATTTAATGTGTTTCCTAACGTACTTCCAATCATTTTGGTGCAAAATAACGGAAAATGATTTTTATAAACATTTTGAAAAAAAGTAAGGGGTACCCTTACAATTTTTTTAAATTTGAAATTGCACGAAACTCCATGAAATTGTGTCTACAAGCAAATATTTGTGCGCAGATCACGAAAACCACGTTAGTTTTTGCACAACTGGAGCTGATTTTGCACTAGGGAATTCCAAAGTTTTGTTGGTAGAAAGTAATTTTTTTTGTAAACTGGAAATTGTGCCATTTTAAACTGCGTTTTACAGAAATCTCTGATTTAATGTGTTTCTGAATGCGCTTCCAATCATATTGGGTGCATAATAATGTAGAATGATTCATATAAATATTTTGCAAAAATATGTAAGAGGGGTACCCTTCATTTTTTGTAAAATTCAAAATGGCACGAAACTCTATGAAATTGGGCTTACGAGAGACTTGTTGTGTGTAGATCACGAAAAACACGTGATTTTGTGTGTTTCCTAATGCTTTTCCAATCATTTTGGGGACAAAATAATGAAAAATGATTTCTATAATATCATTGAAAAAAACGTAAGGCGGTTGCCCTATAATTTTTTATAAAATTATAATATGTACAAAACTTCGTAAAATTGTGTTTACATGCAAATATTTGTGCGTAGATTACGAAAAACACATTAGTTTTTGCACAACTGTAGCTGATTTTGCGCTAGCAAATTGCAAAGTTTTATTGGTAAAAAGTTATTTTGCGTAAAATGGAAATTGTGGCATTTTAAACTGTGTTTTACAGAAATCTCTGATTTAATGTTTCCAAATGCACTTCCAATCAGATTGGGTGCATAATAATGTAGAATGATTCATATAAAAATTTTGCAAAAATATGTAAGAGGGGTACCCTTATCATTTTTTGTAAAA
>VCRD01000792.1:181118-208362 GCA_006783055.1 Trinorchestia longiramus | reverse complement strand
GGTGTGGCAGTGTGGTGTGGCAGTGTGGTGTGGCAGTGTGGTGTGGCAGTGTGGTGTGGCAGTGTAGTGGCAGGGTAAGGCAGATGTCCCATCATCTTCGCTGATTCCAATCACGGTGCGCAGATAGGCAATCCAGCGAACATCACCGCCTGTACGGGTCCTCCACCTGACCAACCACGCATGGCCTGCACGCATGGCCTGCACGCATGGCCTGCACGCATGGCCTGCACGCATGGCCTGCACGCATGGCCTGCACGCATGGCCTGCACGCATAGCCCGCACACATGGCCTACACATGCGTTAAGTGATGGTCCAAAGTTCATTCAATTTAAAAATCAATTTTTCCTGCGTAGGCCACAACGTGACCTACTTGACCTAAGTGATCACGTGACCTACGTGACCTACTTGACGTACGTGATCACGTGACGCACTTGACCTACGTGATCACGTGACGCACGTGACCTACATGATTACGTGATCACATGACCTACATCATTCACAGAATTAGTTAGACACAGGTAGTAGAGAATTATGAAAATGAGAATGAGAGATTTTATGAGAATTATGAAAATTAAAGAATTATTCAAGATGCTCAGAATATCAGAAATCCTTGCATAGAATTTTTTGACTCACTTAGTGGAAACATTTTTTATAGTATTATAGAATAGCTTTGCAACCTGCTAAAAAATTTCTTTTTCTTGAATTGAAGCTACGCAATTTGCCTCAACTGCTTATGAGCTTAAGTTATCTTTAAATAATCAATACACTTACGTATAATAGTCCCATATTTGATATCACGAGTCCTGAATAGTGGCTTAGGGACTTTGTTTTTGAATTAACTGCCTATTTTTCTTGCGCTGCTTGATGCTCCGGACTTACAAGAATAAATGTTTGGCTTTAGAATTCAGTCCTCTGCAACTAAACCGCTTCTGCACATTGAAGTTAAGGACCTTCCCGAGGTTTGAAAGTTTATCTTTACTATTTCTGCTCTAAAGTTTCTGCATCAGCAAATATTATCCAAGTCTGGTACGAAAATTATTAACCCAGCACAGGCTGCGTTCTATCATACGTATAGCCCAGTGAGTTATTGCCTTGTAAAAGAGATGTCGAATTCAAACGTCCACGAGCATGTACATTTTGCTTCAGGTATGGACACATCATTCCAGAACATCCAAAAGAAATTGAAAGAAGAAATGTCGGCATCAATCAACTGCTCGGTGATCGCATGTGAATAAAATAGTGGACATGAACTGGAGCGCGCGATGTAGGGCCGGAAACGTGAATGTTTTCTTTAATATATTTTTAAGTTTGTTTAGTTTTACATACGTTCGTAGACTCCTTCGCACTTCTGGAGAATTTTTCCGGAATCCTCTTCATTTGAGCCTAAAGAGATAATTAGATCTCCCGAACCTCGTCGTCCATCGACCTGATCACTACATTTAAAAAGTTACTTGAATGGTTCGAGGATCGTTCGAACAAATTCTCATCACATGAAAATATTACAATACATAAAAGCATAAGAGTAGAAAATTTCAGAATGGCTTACAACAGTTGAAGCAATAAAATCATGAATTCCAAGATATTTTTAATACATCGATGAATTTTGAAATATGTACTGTCAAAACAGTTTCCAGAAAGAGTATCATATCTTCGCTATTGTCAGTTGAGGTTGTGCAGACAGCTGCGTGGTAAGTGCTACGTGAGCAACGAAATCGTGACCGGGGAGAATAAAACTAAACGCGTGAGAGCACAAATGTACAAGAGAATAAAAAATATTCGAGTCACCACACTTTCATCCAACAATTGATCTCGGTCAGGCAATGACATCGACCCGCTCTCTTGTTGTGAGGGAAGATAGAGTTGAATGCACGTAATTCAAAATATGCAAGGAAATAGTTGTTATTATTTGTTTTTAAAGAATATGACTAATTTGCGTGTTGTAATTTTTTCATGCGATCTATGACATTTGAAATTGATTAAGCATTTATCTCTCCAAAGGTAAGATTTTCTTTTCAGTGGCAAGACATCTATTATTGTCGCTCGATTAACAGGAAGTCAGTTATCCAATTATTACGTGGTGCTTATGTGACTTCATCAACGAAATCTTTGCCATCACTCACCCAAGTCTCCCATTAACCTCTAATTCCGTTCAACCCACTCACCCATTGAGGAAATCCACCTATAATTTCAAAGAATCAATCTGGACTAATCGCACCAAGTCCCTCCACCAACGAAACATGTGATAGTTAACTATTGCTTTCTGTTGCACGAAACTGCGGCTACTTGATGTACAAGGCAACTTTTAAGCGCATGATACTGAATGCAATACAGGTGTCTCTCTCAATGCATACCTTTGGCCGCTTCATGCAGTATTTTATCAATAAAAACTGCACCTTAAGTTGAACAAATCGTCTTCCAACTCTCATAAATGCAAAACAAATTGTCGTCCAACGCGCATTACCTCATACCAATGATTCAACACATCCGCAAATTTCTTTTGTACTTTGCGAGGATTTGAACTGACAGCTAACTCTTATCGGCACCAAGGTCTTGTTTAGGCTATATTTAGTTTGATTGATGAGACACGGGGGCTTTCCCAGGGATGCAAGACACGAAAAGTTCTTTCGAAACTCTTATCTTCCCCGGTGACCGCACTAAAGAAGCAGCCGTGCTCTACTACATATGCATGCGGTGTCATCTCGCAACACTCGCCGTACATGACAGTCTCTTTCATCTCACGACAGTTGCAAAAGGTGCTTAGAAAAAAGAATGGTGTTGGCAGAGAGCGCATAGAAATGGGCTGATGTTTAGAGATAATGTTATCTAGCCTAACGTAACTTTGCCCTTATTACCTTCATCTTAAGAAATGAAAAAAGTGAGACGAAAATGAGTTTTTCGTTCACTGTTACTCTCCTTAATTCAATTATACTACTTAAGAGAAATGTATGACTAGAAATGACTTCGATCAACTGTGCTTCTTGGAGCTATTTTCTAATTCTTTATATCTTTTTCGATGATGAGAAGCAAAACCAAGAGCTCCTGTAAATATGTCAGTTAGAGCTACTATAGACAATGTATCTATTTATTTCGTTATAAAAAATGGTTATTATTAAAAATTTTGTCCACCTTGTTACGAATACTCTCATATTAACTCCTTATAATTGTTCCTTTATTTTTGCGTTAATGCTTCCTATTGATTGACTGGGCCAATACACTCCAAATATTAAAATACCAAAAAATACTCTTAATATTACAGCATACTTTAATAAGTTATTTTCTAGCATTAGGGCTCGGAGATTATTCAACTCTTGCATTTTTTCATACGATATCTTACTTGAGTAACGTATTCTATTTACCTGCTCTCTCCGTTGTGTTTTCTGAAAAGGACTTCCAGAGACACAGTAATAGTTCGTACAAGTAACAATATTATGGAGAAATCGTCGATATGCATAAAAATATTCGAAGATCTTTGTGGGGGAAAAAGAAACAATATAAGTCTCTGCAAAACTTGGTGCTGGACCCTCGAAAAGAATCGTGTGGTAGTACAAGAACTAGCTGTCGATGGCCTGGCTTACGAGACTGATTCCCTGAAACCCATTTCCCTATGTCGCCCTCAACTTTACAGATGCACGCAAAATAAATGTAATACATTTTCAGGTGGTTCATAGGACAATTTCCACTTTACAGACGAATACCGCATGCTTTTGGGACTTGGATTTATTGCATTTGTACAGTTATTTTTCCTTCTTACGTCTGTTTCAAATTAAGATTTCTTGATAATGAAAGTAATTCTAAAAGTTGCTGATGTCAAATGAGAAGCACATTCAGTTTAATAATTTCATGTTTTTCTAATTGCTTCATTTATTACCAACTCAATTTTTTTAAAAACAGTTTCGTTCAGATCAGTGGCGAAGCCTTGGAAAACTGACAATGCTGGATTATTTTATAACAGCTTTGTTAGATAAAAAAAAGGAAAGAAATACGAATGTGCTTTTAACGAAAATTCAATGGTTAGTCTGGTATTAATATTGAAAAAAAAACAAATTCTGTAGCTTGGATCGTGAAGTAATGATTCTGGAAATAGAGAACTCGATACCAGGAGTGATAACAGAAAATACAAAAAAAGGGGTTTATTCCTAATGCTTGATTTGTTCAGTTCCCCTGCAGAGATTATGACTTTTATTTGCGAAAATCCAGACTTCAATTCTCAGTTCAGATGCAGGTCAAGCCTGCCTTGCTTCCAGCGATTAAGCATCGCACTTCTTCACTGAATGGGAACATTACAAAGGTTTTGGTGAACCAGTTTATCATAACTGAAGTAGAAATAAACAGTAACTCATCTTGTGCTCTTGGTCGTTTGTCAATCAAGAGTACGAGTTTCAATCTTTTGCAATATAAATATTTGTACACGGCGTGGCAGCATAACTTTCTTTTTTTACAGGAACCTCCTCTGAAAAAAGGAAGTTATGTTGCTGTGCACTATAATTTCTTTCGGATAATTTTACAAGTACTTTTATGTTATTTTCCGGAAGGAAGTCAGGCACGTACTTCAAGAACAAGTCACGTATTCACCTCACCAAGCTGGCAGACGCCAATATTGCACTGTGTTGATTAAGTGCAAAACCAGAAGTATAGAAGCCAGCCAAGTAAACACGTGCGCTAAAATTTGTTTACTGTTATTTTAACAGTGACCGAAGTGCGCTAGTAATTAAAATATTTTTCAAAAGCTTTAGGGGAAGTACAATGCCAATATTTAATGAAATTTGTTACTGCTAAGGACTGGACTTACATTGATGTAAGATGGCGTACCTAAATTATCTAATATACTAAACAAAAGTCGTCCAATGAAAATCGCTTTAAAGTATAAAGCAATAAAGAAAAACAACGAGCGGGAGCAGTTCACTCAATTATTATTTGACTTAATTTTAAGGGGTACTTCATGCAAAAAAATTCGTTTTGCAGCTCGAAGCAAGAGATTACACGGTATTAACTCTGGCAACTAACTGCACACGGGAAACGGGCAGCAATTTCTAGTCACCACTGCACAGTACTATGTAATGCACAACAAGCCGTGAATAATTGGGCACTGCACGCGGCAGCTCTAATCAATAAACTTCACTAATTAACAAGGATCAAGTTTGCAGGTACCTCTGTCGCCGGAAAAGTTACTCTTTAAGCATGTCTCTTGACATCAAAACATTTGCATTGAAGTCCTGCTCAAACATTCACAGTTTAAAACAACGGACATTTTTGCTCGTTTAGACCATTGGTCATGAATTTATTAATTACACGCTATTTTACTTCTGTGGTCCTCTATTTATGTGCTCAGCAAATGGTATTATGAACATATTTTATACAAAACGAACATATTTCATACATTAAAAACATATTTGCCCATTATTAATGTATTTTAAGAATTAGAAACATATTTCATGTAAAACTAAATTTTTGTGGATTGAAAATTTGGTTTGAAGGTTTAAAGAAATTTCTTCATCAAGAAGAAAACTTGGATGGCTTTTACTTAACCGTCTAAATAGATTTAAAGAATTTGCTTACTTTCACACACAAGCTGTGTTGACCGCCGATTTATCAGCTTACCTTTTCTTAATAATTGGAAGCAGGGAATACAATTACTTCAGAAGTACAGATCTTGCTGAAAAAAATCGATGTCTTTACAACTAAATGAGAATTTTCAATGTGATACTAGAATTAATTTGCGCTCAGATTCTTGAAGAAGAGCTGACAAGAATATGATCAGGACATAAAATGTAATATTAGAAGAAGAATTTTTAAAAGTGAATCAAGTTTCTATCGAGAATTACTCGCATTTCCAGGAATGAAACGGATCAGACATTTAGGAACATAATAAATGTACACTTCCATGGAAAACTCTCTCCTTTGAGAGTAAAAGCGACACTAGAAATGCAAATTCAATGCAGCGTATCATGAAATAAAAATCGGAGTACTCACCCGTAGATTTCTGTTGACTTCCATTCACCTCCCGCGCGCATCCAGCACCATTGTTCATGTTGCTGCTGCTGTTATTGATGCTGATGCCGTTATTCATGGCACTGCTGTTGCTGTTGACGCTGTTGTTAGTAATGTTCATGCTGTTGTTGCTGCTCATGCTGCTATTACTGTTGCTGTTGTTGCTCGTGACTCCGCTGTTTGCGTCTGTGTTGCTCATAAAGCTATTATTCTCTGCCTGAACACGACTGTTAGCGCTGCTGTTGGTGCTGCTGTTTGCGCTACTGTTGTCAGCAGCATGCGCTTCAACAGGCACAAGCGCAGGGCTACTGTTGCTGTTTTCACTGTTATCCACAATCTGTTCTTGTTTCCTGGATTTAACTTTATGAACGGCCGAGTTCGCTATCATTCCTGTCATTGTTTTCTGACTTGAAAGCAATCACTGAAAGTTGTTAACTGAACCGCTCACTTCAGACCCGTGAAGCTTTATTGAACAACCCAACTCACCCTACAAATTCGGTTAGACTGTCCCCGCGCAATATTCAGCACCAGATACTTCAATGGACTTCACCCATGAACATTCGAAATTTCAATACATGACTTCAGGGATGGCAGCTATGCTCTTCACTTCAAGTAACTTCAGTGGTCGAGAGAAAAGAGTGACAGAATTCAATTAAGACTGACCAGAAATAGAATTTACCCAAGCGCTTGCATGTTGCAGGTCACATGTAGCTACGAGATGCACCTCAAAATCAGGCACAGATATTTTTCACAATTCATATGAAAACAATTTCATATAAAACTGAGATGTGGGCTCAGCTAGACTTTCAAATGCTTCTCACTCGAAGTTTTTTATAAAAGTCGGACTTGAAGAACACTATAACTTCACTTCCAATTGCTTAATCAAGAGTTTTGTAGCCGCAAAGGAACATTTAAAGAATTCAAAACTGTTCGTATGAATAAAAATGAATTAAATATATCAGCCTACGTTTGTCACGCAACTTCCTTTAATTTTCTCACGAAAAAATACACGACACAGTCCGAGAACATCGCCAAGCAACACTGTAATTTCTACAAGTGTGACGAACAAACTTTTCTTTTCTGACGGTTTTTCTGTAGAAGGAAAGAAAACAAAAATATAAATTAATTTGAGTTGAAGATCCACAAATATTTTCCACTAAAACAATTTGTGGCTCGCAGGGATGAACTAGACACTAATTACGATGAAAATTGGCAATAAAAAACGACTAGAATTCAATTAACAAACGTAATATATTATTATCGAATTAATTTAATTTAAAGTGGGTAAAAATATTTTTAAATTTTACTTCAAAATTTTACATCAGTTTGTTGATACAATTTTTGAAGTATTTGACAGCATAATAGAATCTTATTTGAAACGTAATAAGAGGAACCAAGTGATCCTATTGCATTAAAAGAGCTTACTACTACTATCTATTTATTAGTCTATTGTAACTCATTTTTCCATGATTTGACTTTCAGTTACTGAGAGCGTAGTTACTTCTAATATAAAATTATCATAAGTTCCAGTACCTGACACCTGATATCTTTTCAATTGGAAATACGTTCTGTAAAAACTATGATTTTATTCTTTTAATTTACGCGATGTTCATGTCGATAAATATACTAACTGATTGGAAAGCGCATATAAATTCAACACTGAAGGATGTAAATGCACTTCATTTAATTATTTAATCATTTTGCATCCTCATAATGATCTCCTTTAGTGCTTTTAAAATTTACTCCCAAGAATTCAATATAAAGGAAGTTATTTCTCGCTCTAAATCTGTTCGACTTGACAGCTTGAAGCTTGGCGAAAAAATTCGACATTTGACTTATCACGAAGTTGGGTCTTAGTTGCATCATCTATTGTACGAGAACATTATGTGCTGCTTGAGAGCAATATGTGAGCACAAGGGCATTATGTGACACATGAGGGTATTATGTGATACACAAAGGCATTATGTGATACGTAAGGACATGTGTCGTGCGAAGGCATTGTGTGTTGTACGAGGGCATTATGTGCTGAACAAGGGTATTGTGTGTTGCACGAGGGTACTGTGTGTTGCACAAGGGTATAGTGTATTGCACGAGGGTACTGTGTGTTGCATGAAGGCATTGTGTCCTGCAAGAAAGTATTATGTATGCATACAAGCTTGCATTATGCCTCTGCACGCAAGAGCAATGCATTCTTGCTTTGCTCACTTTGTTACATCGTCTGAGTAACAACTGTCCTTGTCTTACAATGGAAGCTGGAAGTTTCAATCATCATCAGTCAACTAGCATCATTGTTCGAGACTCGTTCCATAAGTAATGTCTCATATTTTTTATTCTGCCCCAAGTGATCTGAGGGAATTGCTCATGGCATTGTTATCATAACCAGATCTTCGTGTTCATAACCTGAAATTTACATCTCCCTGTTGCAGATATTGACGGTGTAACAATCTAAGAAAGTAACCTCTATCATGGATGTGGGTCAGAAGCAGTGATGCGTCATTAAATTTCTCCGTGAAGAAGAATTTCAACTTATAACATTCGTAGGCCCTTGGTAAACAGAGGAGGCAGTTGATGTCATCACGGTTAGGAAATGAGTTCAACAATTCCAAAGGGCCGGCAGAGATGTGAGTGGATAACGGCATCCGGAGCGGCCACCACTCCGAAAAATGAAGCGAGTCATAATGAACTTATCCTCGCTAATTGGCGAATCGTAATGAAAGCAATGCGTGCACAGTTGTCGGTGCACTGGAAACGATGTTGTTGTATGGTGCAACAAAGTTTGTATCAGGTGGGTTATACTGATGCTTATATAGGAGCAAAACTATCACAAGGGCAGTCGGTCAGAAATCGTTAGACTTGTACAAGGTTGAAGGTAGCAAATTCTTGGGCCACATGGTCACTGGAGAAGGATAAATTACACCTCTGAAGAACGGATTACGCCTCTGATGGGCGGATTACGACGGCAGTGCTTTCTTAAGAGCGACATCGTCATAGACACCGTGAAGAAATGGACCACCTCGGCAAGCACGTCCGCAAGAAGCGTCAGTGGCTCTTGCTCATCTCTGAGCAAAGTGCAGTAAGAATGTTGAGACCACGTGAAAAAATAAATTCTTGAACAAAAATATTTGCTTATTTCCATAGGACTACTTCTGTCATCATTACTCTTCAACTCTTTGAGTTACAAAGGAAAGATATAACATTTGGAAAGACTTTTCGTATGCAAAACAGCTAATGTCATTCGTTGACCAGTACCGTGTCATCAGGAAACAATCTATTAGCAACTGCTAGTTGCTAGTACCATCTATGTTCAATATCAGCGAACCAATATAATCAGTACCATTAAGCTAATATAAACCAGTCATAATATTTATATCTATCTACTTTATTCTGGTATCAGAGCACAAAAATCGGTCAGGAAAGTTCAAGCTACCGAAGTAAACCAGCCAATGATAGACATTACGTTTCAACCATTGACAGATTAGTAACACGAGTCAATTAAATTAGGTAAAAAAATTAAGAACTGTTTGAGCATGGTCATGGCCAGCTTAAAATTTAGTCAGCAGGTATTGAAAATACGTGGAATTCAATTCAACGAAAAAAGGAATGAAATACCAGGCGTCCGAGACTAATGAGGCCTTTAACTTCTTCAGTTTTGTGAAGAACATTTTCACAAGCAAGGAACTTCCAGCAGAATTCTTCAACTAACATAGGAAAACATTTTTCTGGTATTTGGAGTGTAGTAGTTACTTATGATTTAATTTAATGACCACGAAAGCGATATTAATTTTACTGTTGAAACAGAAAATTCGCAGAACGCAAGTTTTTCAATAACGTGAAGCTCAATTAAGGACACATCCCACGTGTTACATTTGAGAAATTTATTCAATAAATTTAGGTCTCGTGCATAAAATTTACTTCGTAACAGCCGCTTTAACCTTGAACAATTATGATGGCCTACAACTGAACATTCAATTGACAGCTAACACAAAGTGGAAACAACGACGATTCAGGACAATTCATAGAAGTAGAAGGAAGTAATTTTTGGCACAATGGCATCACAGAAATGCAAATAAGTTCATTAAAATTGCCAAATGGAAGATAAACTTGCTATTCAACACATTCATTGCAGTTGCCTAGCCGGTGCAAATCTTTACTTTGTACATAGAGTCACTAGAAAGATTTGAAAAAATTACAGAACCTAACCTGAGTGACCCACCGGTGGGTCATACCACCATGAATGTGTTAAATTCCCTCTTATTTATTCAAGAGCGTCCGGATCCCAAATACGGCGTTCGCAAGCCTCATTGTAATTCGTGTCATTCAGCCCAGACACAAAGAATAGAACAAAGGAAATGCTGCAGCTTTCATAGGCAGAGATGCTCGTTATTTTTTGTCGGCTCGGCCTGTATATACATAGCGTTTGAAAGAATATAAAGAGCAAGGTGCCAGTGAAGCTCACGTTTAAGAAATACGCTAGTTTACTTCTTCTTCAATTTAAGATGAGCTTAAGGCTAACACTTGCTGTAAAAAATATCTTGTTAAATGTACCGATCTATGTCATTACCCTCACATTTTGAGGGAATGGCTTTCATTACAACGCCATTTTTAACACAGTGCTTGTGAAAGACGGCAACTAAAATCGAATAAGAAATATTAAACCAAAGAGTGACTTCAAGATGTGAAAAAGACAGTCACTTGTTCGAGTAGCAGGCAAATATTTATCATGGTTCAGGGAAAAATTAGTGCTCGTAATTAACATTGCTATCATGCAATCTTGAATATAAATGCAGTGACAATGTGAACATTCAATACCATTTTCTGAATTTCAAAATTTGAGGAATCTTCTCTCGAAACTTTTCTCAATACGAGCCTATATATGAAAAAATACGGGATTACTTGGCTACGGTATTTCTTCACTTCCATGTACCAATCTTCCCTACAATGAACTAGTTGTAAATAACTGGCCGCACAAATATGGGAAGCCGAACCCGATTTTTATACAAAGGCAAGTATGACTCGTGAAATGGTGCTCAAATTTTCGTTGGTGTTTGCAATTATCGGAAAAATATGGAAATGTTCGCCTCGCCTGAATTCCCGTTAATTTAAAGAGATCTGTTTGAGCCGTGGAGTAAAAAAGACGCAGTGATAGCACTACGTTCAAAATGGGTCAACTTTTTACGCTAACTTAACGTAAAATTTGAGGTTAAATTTACCCGTACGCCGACAGGAATCCCAACGAAAGCCAATTCATTTAAAGTAGTCGGGTAAAGAAGCCGGGTGAGATTGAATTATTTCATAGTAATCTACATATACTATTGTACATAAATTCACGTTAGTACATTCGATAAAGTCGCCGGCAATCGTAAAACAGGGGCAAAGTAGCTGATTTCATCTATTATCAGTAAGAGAAAAATCGACTAACCTTGTTGAAAAACGGATAGAATGGATTAAATGAGATCAAAAGAGAGCAAAAACTGGATAAAGTGGACGGAATTGAATACTGCTAACCAGAAGCAAAAGCTATTACGATAAAACAAAATTAAGGTACAAGCTGTATTGGCTGTTAAACATAAATATCTAAATCATTGTTTATGGTATGGAGACTTTTTAATCTAGTATCCCACCCTTACATTCGCCTTACATTCACCCTTACATTCGCCCTTCTAAGGTTCAATACTGGATTAATCCCTGAACCGTGACATGGTCCCATATTTCTCCATGATAAATGTCTTTCATGACTGCACTTGCGATTCAATAAAGAAGGAGTGTCATTGTTTTTGAAGAGCCTGCAGTTCCACGACCAGTAACAGACTATCACGGAGCAACATGCGATCTAGCGCTTGCGTCGCAGAACACACGTCGTCCCATTGCAGGCAAGACGAATGATGTCGTTTGCTCCATCTTGCACGTTTGCGGCATTGTGAACACTGTGTGCTCCTGAAACCGAGGTGATCAAGTACTGCAAATGCATGTTAAAATCTACTTCATCCCCAAAACTTGAAATTTTTCATCCACATTGTTTTTTAGTGTAAATATTAAGAGTTAAAAAGTTGAAGGGTAAATTTGTCTCGGCTAAGTACAAGAATAATGTTCAAGTAATAGCGTAATTGATTATCTAGGGGAAATAATTGATACAATGATAGACAAGAGCAGACAGGCTGGTAGCCAAACCGTACTTTTGGTTGCAGATTCGATAGAGGACGTGTAAATGAAATGCTACCAACGAGTAGAGTATAGAAATGAGATGAGAAAGTGAGCAAAGTAGCGACTTACAACAGCAGAGAATATAGGAGGAGTGAAGCATTAGAGTCAAGGAGGACTGGAAGCAACAACTTGTTCACTTAAAAGTTCAAATATGCTTCACTGTAAAATTTCTGAAAGGACAAGATTTGTGAATGATGCACTTGTAATAGTACAACTCCCTGCGTCGTCATTGGGTGGTCACATGTTACTTGCATTTTTTCTTGACCACAGCAAACGAACACAGGAAAGTAACGTGAACTTCAATTTGAGACACGTAGAGTCTGGTTGATACGGAAGAATAAGTCACAATTCGAGAGCAGGTCGTCTTCTGTAGATAATTACTCATCAAAAATAAATAAAGATAATTCTCGTTAGTATGAAAAATAAGGCATGATTCAAGAGCCTTCTGCGCACTAATAACATACTCATCAAAAATAGATCACAACGAAGATGACTACAAGTTTCAACTGATTTAGGAGCTCTGGCTTTCGGTTTTATTCTGCCAATATTGAACGATGCATTAAAAAATATGGGTCCAGTAGAGAAATATGCTCGCTGTTATAGACTGATACTCCTAGAAAAACCTCTTTGTAACAGTACTCAGATTGGAAAAGTGTTCTATCATATTTTATAAATTTCCTTTTCAGAAAATGCACTTTTTTCTCAAAGTGTGGAGTATGAAATAATTTTATTAGAAATTTTGTAAGTTTCTTTAGCGCATGAGGTCTTTCCACCTTCAATAATTTAATATCCTCAGTAAAATATATTAATGTTCAGTAGTATTCTAGTAGACTGTTGCCAGCACCAATTTCCCACTTAATTTTAATGCTATCCATAGATGGTACAGTGCACCTTTGACTTGTTCTTAAACTGCACTCTTAGCTTGTTCATAATCATTAATGTGCTAGTCAAGTCATTTCAATACGCATCCCTTCGTTATTTCACAGCATGCAAGCAATATTTTCAACTTAACTGCAAAGAAATAGAACAAATAATTTCTCCCAACACACATTGAATTTCAACGTAGATCAGTCAACTTAGGAAATTATTAATCATGTCCCCTTTTCTATCTGCGAAAATCACTTCAAAATACAAAAGTGAATCATCAGAATTCATTGGCAAATACCATTTTTCACCACATATTCTGAGTCTTCCTATTGTGCCCGTGATAATAAAGAATTTCGGGACCATTTCCTATGAGACGTTCACTGGGAAGAAAATGCGTGAATGGAAAGACAAGACCTAACAGAGGATCAGGGTAGGACCTACTGAGTAGTCTGCTTAGAGCCTCAAGACCACATCAAGAGTCGCTCTGTCTTTCAGAAGCCTCTTCTCGCTTCCTTTCATGGCTCCTCCACGGCCTATCAAACAGGGCGGTGCGGTGTAGGTGTCACTTTATTCACAAAGCTCAGGGCGTGAGGGTCGTTACAAAGATGGGTATTATAGGGTCAAGGAAAAGCTCCTGGCTTCTCTTGAAATGGTTATTGCCCAAAAGAGTCGGTGCAATTACGTATTTTTTCACTTGCTGGGTATCTTCTTTTCAATAAGGCAATAATTTTATTTTTCTAAATTTATTTTACTCTTTTGTCGACAACGAAAAAGATGTCAAATAGAATGATGTAAAAACTGACTCTCGAAAAAATGAAACATCAGATGGGAAAATCTTTGCGAATATTTCTGGAAATTTTACGGAGTCAACAAACAATACGGCAGCAAAATGCCTTCCAATACCTCGAGGCAACGCCGCTGTAGAATCAAAACAAGTCTCCTTCACAGCTCCTGAAGAAATAGAAGTTTGAACCGAACTTTGAGAAGAGACTTCATGTACGCTCTTGAAAGTCCAAAAACGCAAATTCTGTGGTAAAAGTGCTGGTCATTTCTGCGTTTTCATCATTCGAAATTAAACAGGTTTGTTGATTTGAAATATAGAGAAACGTGAATATGACTATTTTGGCGATATAAGCGCTGCATGCCTGAATGTTTGACTGAGTTTCATCAGTTCATTAAAATATTTTCTTAGTTTTAGTTGAGTGGCAAGCAGATGACGGAGCTGCGCTTTCAAAATGGAATGCATGCAACAGAATGATATTTTAAAACGTCAAGTTTCATTTTACGACATATACTTTAGAATACAAGCATACTATATTGAAAATTTTATTGCAAGATAAAACAATAGATTTGTCATTCCAAATGATAATTCTAGTTTTAACCCAATAGTTAGGAAGAAAAAGAGCATACACCACATCATAAAATTATTAATTTAGATCGGAACACATTACAAGCGATCAAGCAATCGGAACAGGTGTAAAATCTTACTGAATTTCAATAATAAGGAATCACGAGTTGTACAAGAGACGAAACCGAGCTCTTCAACCATTTGAAACGTTAAGAGAATAATTTATTACTAAATAATGATCTATAGAATTATATAAATAATATATATAATTGAACCAATCTCTGAGAAATAAGCTTTTAACTCAAATTTATCCCACTTTCACAATAATATCGCTGTCCTTGTGTTCGTGCACTACTGAGCATTTGACATAAAAACGGTTGTTGACAATTGAAAAGCATATAAAAGTCGTAATTTTTCCTCCAATAAATGCATTACAGCTCGAGATTACCAAGCAAAGCTTACACTGTGGCGCAAGCAAATTATTTTTAGCATCATCGGAGGTAATAAACAACCAACTCTAAACAAACTGCATTGCATTTTTCTCGAGAGACGAGCAAAGTTTTACTACACTGCGAAAAACGCTTTCAAAATTCAGTCTTGAAAATTTTATTTACAATGTATATTTCATTTGCGAACGAAGTCTGGATCGATTTAATTATTTTCACGCTTAATTAAATCGGATCCCTGACTAGAATACATTTAAAAGTTATGTGCAGTAAGACTCGCTCAGTTGGTCTTGCTCAAGCCTTGCTGTATCCTCGAGTTCAGGAAGACGTTTAACACGTTGCCTCCGATTGCCTGACTGGTGTAAATCTTCACTTTGTACGCATAGTCACTAGAAGGATCTGAAAAAATTACAGAACCTAACCTAAGTGGCCCACGTACGTACCACTTCGGAGTCAACGTGTTAACTCATTTCCTGCGAAGTGACGCACCGGAGGGTCACTCAGGTTAGGTTCTGTAATTTTTTCAAAGCTTTCTAGGGACTGTGTACAAAGTAAAAATTTGCACTGACTAGGCAATCGCAGGAAACGTGTTAATTATTCAGCAAGCAACTGTTGTGGAACAGAAAACCAGATGCTGAAGTGCAAGTGCTAAAATGTGGTACTCAACTGAAACTGTACCAATGACAGAAACTAAACCAATGACAGTAGCCCCTCTAATGGCACTCTACAACTTATTATTCCTGCAGGTTAAGCACTGGAACATGAATCTAGAAAGCACTGCAACCACGCTTAGCGTTAATAACATTTCGGCATAACACTTTATTTTACAAAACAGCAACCCTACACCCGATAATTGCAGAGGAGATAGTGTGCTGGCTCCCCACAAGTGAAAGAGTCCATCTAGTTTTTGCTTGGAGTTAGCAGTTGAAATAATTTAGAATAGTGATGCTGCTACTGATCTCAGGAATTGAATCCTTACTTGAATTCAATAAACTACACTTCACGTGATGTTTAGTTAGTTCCCATAAAACAGATATTGACGGTTTTGTATTTCGATGATGAATTCAAACATCGTGAGTTGATTGAAGAATAAACATGATTCCTTGAATAGATCAGTGCAGTAAAGAAGACCAACCATAGCATCAGCGAACATAAATGATACCACAGAACATCCTAATTTCATTACACTCTTCAAATATGTCAAATGATTTAAGTTTACCATGTGTATTCAGTTGGGATTCAAAAACATTTGCACCATACAAGGAGAATTATGTTGCTAAATTTTTACTACAATTTCCTGTAGGAAAGCAATTCAATAATGTCTCTTTTACTCATAACGGTTTTTTGATGGAAAAAGATTGAAACCATCTCGCCTTATTAACCTGAATAAATCTCAGCTGAAACCAGTGCAGTTGCTACCTGAACAGTGTCTCAACTGAAACCAACTGAGTTGCTATACCTGCACACTGTCTTTAGCATATTTAGTGAAACACCTATACACTTTAAGTACACCTAATCATTGCCTCAGGTGAAACACAAGCTTTGAACACTGCACTTTACAAAACTTATGTGGTGACTAAGTCAATAAAAAGAATTAAATGCTAAGATTATAATTATATAATCATAGTTATAATTTCACGCATGTCAAAAAGGTTCTCGCAGACCTGACAGTTGCTCTAAGTTCACAGAGACCTGAGCCTAATCATACCTTGAAGGGAAGTTCTGCTGCAATTTTGTTCTGTACAAAACCTCCCTATGAATTAACAGGTTATTTTCCATAGAAATATCACTGCTACCATTGTGTGATGAACAAAAGCACATGTACGTGCGAATAGGAGCTGCGTGATGAATGGATGACTTAATTATGAATTTTTTTGTCATCGATCCAATGTAGCAGTGATATTCAAGGAATAAAAATAGAGTCATTTGTGGAGCACCTACGAATGATGCAGAATTAATCACCAGCCGTGAACTTCTTCTTCTTTGTCGTGTTTATTTGGGGCTTCGAAAGAGCCGTGAACTGCTCGTAATGTGAATATTTTGCAGTCCACTATCCGCACGTACATGACACAATTACATGATTCTCTTAGAAACCATCATAGTTCAAACAGAATTCTTTAGTTACCAAAAACCGAAGCAAATTATGTAGGATGTGCACATTCTTTCATTACTTTGCCTATAACTGAAGCAATTGCTCTGAATACGTGTGTGTAATAAAACCATGAATAAATCTTTCTCCTTTGAATTGTAGAGCTATGGCGTTACATAATCACAGTATTGAAAGGAATCCTTTAATGCTCCTTTAATATTTTTTAATGGAGCACATTTGCAAAGCTGTTGGTTTGTTAAGTGCATGTAGTGCAATAAATAGTAAATCAATTGCATACTTGCAAGCTTGTCTCAAGGAAAGAATTAAATTAGTTACAAAGATCGATCCTCTGCATGCACGATAAATCACTCCTCAAGCCCTCCAGCTCTCCGACTTTCTCTTTCTCTCGGCGCCTGTTCCAGCCCACGCAATCCAGTCATTTGATGTGTGCATTTCCTGTGACCAACGCTGCTTGGGGGGATTCATCTCATAAAGAAGTTAGCTCCTCAACTCTTGCCCTCTCTCTCTCTCTCTCTCTCTCTCTCTCTCTCTCTCTCTCTCTCTCTCTCTCTCTCTCTCTCTCTCTCTCTTTCTCTTTCTTGATTACTCGCTCCAACAACTCAACTTCCTTTATACAAGCTTCTTTTTTTTACATGCTCCCCTTCTGCCAACACTTCCTCTCAGCACTGACAACATTCTCTCTTTGAACATTTATTTCTCTGCCAATACCTTCCTTCTGTTCTCATAACGCCTTCCTCTCCACTAAGAACCCTCTCTTCTGTACAAACAACCCTGCTCTCGGCACAGACAGAAGAGCAGCTGCTCTCAATGAAGCCAAACTTGGGAAATAAAGTAGCGAACAGCAAAGAGCTTCAACGTTTTGAAATTAATGGGCGTACAAAAACAAACTTAATGAATAGAATGCAGTATGGGAAGATACATATTTTACCACTCAGAAACTAACGAATGAATGTACGACACGACTTTTCTCGGCGTGAAATTCAGAGATTTTTAAAAAGGCAGCATTTGCAAGTTGATGAATTGCGTTCGTAGTTCCTCTTCAAAATATTTTTATAGATGAATTTAGTTCTGATGAAATCAAAGAAACGTGACTAGAACTTATTCGTGCTTCATATATGGCATGCAATTTTGAAGTTTTGTATAATTAAAACACACTGAAAATATTAATTGGAAGTACACAGCGAATATGCTGAGACTAATTGGTAGAAGGACCTTTATTCATATGAAATTTATTGACTTCTGTGCCTGAGATATAAAAAATGAGAATTTTCCCCATGAACTAGTCTAATAGTTAACTATTAGGTTGTTACAAAAATAATGGCCGCTCGAAGGTCTGGAAGGCTTCTGAAATCGACCATTATTTTTGTAACAACCTAATACCTTCCTAATATGGCTTAAAATAGCAGAACGCACCAACACCGTCAGAGTAACAGTCCTGACTGAAAGAGAATTTAAAAACAGACTCCAACTGTTTTTTTTCATGAGAACATAGTTAATGGAAATTTAATACGTTAATGTCTTAAACTGTAACTCTTTAGTTGATTTGTAGTCCTTTCTCAAATCGGTTTGTATTTGTTATCTTTTAATGTTTTAACTTTACAGTGCGACATCATTTTTTTTCTTCGTATTCTAAAAACACTCACACCATACATTGACTCTGAATATAGTAATTTCAATATTACTCGATAGAAAATGAAGATCCACATTTCGAGAACACATAATCATCTCACACTCTAATGCAACACTTCGAGATCCTGCCATCATCTCACACTCTAATGCAACACTTCGAGATCATGCCATCATCTCACACTCTAATGCAACACTTCGAGATCATGCCATCATCTCACACTCTAATGCAACACTTCGAGATCATGCCATCATCTCACACTCTAATGCAACACTTCGAGATCATGCCATAATTTCACTCTCAAATGCGACATCAAATCAGGCGGGCGATGGACGTTGTCAGCTCGTTAGTAAACGAAGAAAAGTAATTCTGACAGTTTCTGTTTGTTCGACTGACTTTTGCCAAAGTTTGACACGATATTACGGCAATGTATTCAAGCTCGAGCTTGCCTTAACTGCTTCCTAGAAGTTTTGATGCCCTTCCTACTTTAAACTTTCTCTATATTTGTAAGGGCCTGGTAGATATTAGTATGTCTTAAATTATTTTAAGAACTGTAAATAGCCTTCATTGCAAAAGTCGTTTTTTACCCACAAACAACAGGGTGCTGCGTAGAAGCTGTCAACCTGTGTAGCTGAACATAGTGACACAAAAACAAACGCTTCTGTCTTTGTCTCTAAAACAAACTCTGCAGGTCACTGAGCCGTGACATAGGCCTGCTAATTATTCTTAAATATTATGGATTTCGCCGTTCTTCTAAAGGATTCAATGTGATAATGCAGAATATTCAGTACAGGTTTTAATTTTTCCTTGCTATTTTCAGTTTTTTGTATCGCTTGTTGTTTTTCCACTGTTAATCATCCTTGGATATTTCATAACGCATGATGGGGCAGTTTTATTCCCATTTTGGTATCAATATTAATGTTCTGTCATATGAGCCTGATCGCAATGAACCACGCACAGAAGCAAGCATTTAGTGTCACTTGTGAGATACAAAAACCCTCATAACCATTTTTTTCATACAGCGTACTATATTTTGATTTCTAGTATACATTCATGCAAACATGTTCATTTAACATCCATGATAATTTTTAATCATACTGCTCCATTTTCTCTGTTTACTTTATTCTTTAAATTTATTGTAGTTATTTGTTTACGTATTTGCATGTCCAGATCACTTTTGCGTGTTTCAACTTTTGTATAATTGAATTTACTATGAGACAGTTTAAAAATTTTTACACTTAGTCAAAACTTGCACATTTCATTCATGCATGAAACAAAAAGCATTGTTTTAGCTTCTCTAGCAAATATTTCTGATATTACTAACCATTGTAATCCCTCACCCGTTAAAAAATGAAAGCTTTCTGTCAAGGGCGTTCAGAAATATCTGCTTCAAGTGATGTTGCTCACATCAAAAATCCCGACTTGAAAAATAATTGATAAGAAAATAGATAGATTATAAATCTCTTAAGAAACAGCACTGAGTATGAGACCATTTTCAATAATATTCATTTAAGTAAATATTGATCAAAAGTTCAAGTTCATTCAAAATAATCTAAAATGTGTCCATGTTTGAGAGAAGGCATTCCTAAAAGTAAAAGAATTACAATCGTAATTAAAACTTCAGGGATCTGGAGTTTTCCTCATCGTCGCCAAAAATTAAATGGACATTCAGTCTTAAATGAGGTTATCAATTTGTTTCTAAAAATTTAATTACAGATTAAGTTTCCTGTCTCTGTTCTTGAGGACTCTCAAATAATTAAAGTTCTAAACGCTTGTTTTGTTCATTACTTTCTTGATGAGACGTAAGCGGCTCCTGTACATCTTTAAAGGAGCGATAATGAGAGACTGATTTTATTGCCTCTCTTCAGGATATTAATTAATATTGGACAAATAAGCAGTCAGTTAGCAACATTAGCGCAATATTTGGCAATAATTGTGCTTGAGATGATATTAGATTATTTGAAATACGTAAAGACTTAGCTAATATGATTTGACAATCATTCAGCTCATGAAATTAGTATAACATGAACCAATTATTGAGCTTTACGTATTTTTAACCCACAATAGTTGAGCTTAATCGGCTGAGTTGTAAAACTTATTTTAAATTGTTCATTTGAATTTCAAATGCATGTAAGTTCGTATGTAGTTGAATACTGATCATACAATCATTCAAAAAATTATTATATACCTAATCACCATTCTTCAAATAATTATGTGTTAAACAATCATCTATCGTCTTTGAAGTGATCACTTCAGAGAAACAATTTCAGGAAGCTTTTCACATGCTTTACTTTATTGAACGATTCAAGTTTCAAGTTTATAAAGGGATTCAAGTTCAAGGATCCAAGTTTCTGAATGAAAACATCCCTGTGAGCTCATCTTGTACACTTCACTAGCTTCCAGCTGCTGTTATTCTGATGAGCTGCATCTCCAGCACCAGCCTCATAGACTAGCAGCCTCATAGACTAGCAGCCTCATAGACTAGCAGCCTCATAGACTAGCAGCCTCATAGACTAGCAGCCTCATAGACTAGCAGCCTCATAGACTAGCATTGCCTCAACACCGAATTTCAACAACATTCAGTGAAGGAGTATAAATGTAACGGATAAAGTTTCAGCGAATTTCTGAAACTCTTTTGTAGCATGATTTTGTAAATTTTATTAAACGTACCATCAACAATTCTTTTAAATCCGATACATGAATGAGCGCATCAGGGCAAGGTAACTATTGATAATAAGCAATTTATTTGTGGCATTGCTTCAAGCGTGGACAATAAATCGTCAATACTTAAATCCTGTCAAGCTCAAACATCTAACAGCTCCGGAATGAGTTCTGCAGCGTTGCTTGTTCTATAATCATAGGGACGCTGTACTATGTGACATGATGGACAACGTAAGGTTACTGTACTTTACTTCGCTGATTGCGTGGCATCCAGCAAAATTTTAAGGTACAGCTCTTCATATGACAGAACCAAGTTAAATTAATGAAATAAAAAATTCGGAAACTTGATTGATCTAAGATTAGATGCAACGTCTATGTCGAAATTGATGAACAAAAAAATGTTATTAACAAAAGAGAATATGAAAAATAATGCCGAGGAGGAGTCATTTATACGTTCATCACCATGACTGATTGAAGAGATCACGAATGATTTTGACAAATTTAAAAATCATCGTTCATCTTTAAGGCACACAACGAATGCGTATACACACGGTAATAGCTGCTTGAAAATCTCAAACATTAAAAATGTAATTTATTTTACAAAGTTGTTTACAGTCATCATAATGTTATCATTCAAAGTCATACGTCGGAAATTTACTCTGATTAAAAAGCACACAATGAATGAAAATAACAACTGCTTGAAAATCTATAACACTTCAAATGTAATTCATTTCGCACAGTTGTTTACAGTCATAATAATGTTATTATTCGATGTTATCCGTCAGAAATTTACTCTAATCAAAAAGTTCAGTTGACATGGCCTCAGATATTGCAGTCTCCTGTGAAGGCTGTGCAAGATGTTCTCAAATAACATTTCTGGTTAAGAGATGGAGAATATGAGCACGGTCTCTTTTATTTTTCTATGATTTCTGATCATTCATAAACACAAATGTAAGCACTGGCGGCATGCATAAACCTGTCTAATTAAGCGAAGAAACTTGATAAAGCAATCAGAAGCGTAGTATTTTCTCTGTTTATAGTGAATTAAAACCCGCATCGAATCATAACTGTGTGTTTAATGTTGGATGATAGAAAAAGTATGATTTCTCTGCTGCTGTCTACCAATAGTTATATTTTACTTTCGAGTGCATGAAAAATTGCACGTTTCCGTGATTTCTTGTGTCGTATAGCGAAGCACTAAAGTCAAGTCAGTTTTATGGTGTTCATGTTGGTTACTTTTCAACTACAATGCTAAATTTCTTATAACATGGAAACTTTATAATACATTGAAAAGGATGTATTCAAATGACATAGATATATGTATGTATGTATATATTTAGCACGCCTAAATAAGTTTGTTGACTTCACTATTGAATAAATTCTAAGATAGGCTATTATATGCATTTGAAAAAACTTCGCTGTGGGCTTCATGGCTGTTAAATTTATTACTTCTGTTACGAGGAGTTATAAATAAAGCTTAGTGGCGCCGAAGATGAAGTGCGGTGGTTTTTGCCATAGACTTTTTCTTCTTTGCGACACAGCTCTCCAACCTCGGAAGAGGCGAGAATGAAGCGAGTCATTATGCTAATTATCGCACGGCCAGTTTTACGCAACACTGAAAAATTACAGTATTTTTGGGCGTCATGGCCTTGCACTAAAAATTCTACCCCCGGAGCACGAAGGCCGTTCATCATCTCTTGTTATTGTGACTCTGATATCTCTCTCTGGATCCGCTTTATTACAAAAGCTTTCAACTAGTGAAAATAAACCTCGCAGAAAGCGTACCATTTTCAGGCTCCTTATCAAAAATATCAGTGAAGTATTTTTTTGCGTGACTATATCCACTATAATCACTGATGCAATTTTTTTTGGACTTTCTACTGAAAATTAACTTTGTATGAAAGCGAATATGTGCCATTTTTAGGTCTGCATTGTAATCGTACGTGAAGACTGCAAAAGAGAACATCATAAGCTGGAGTTGACACGCACGGAACAATGCTCACTTGTGTCGGTAAGGTCCTAGAAAAATGTACTTAATGAGCTACGCAGGCTTACGACAGTGAAGGAAAGTACGACCATTTCTTTAATAAACAAAAACGATATCACAAAATTATCATGATTAGAAATGCTACTGAAGCACTCAAAACAAATTGATAATCCATTCCTGGTGGCACAGTGGCAAACACTTCTTTTCGATAATAGGATCATAAGAAAATAAGCGTGAGAAATTGCCTCTTGGGAGCGGCAGCTCATTTCAAACAGACCCGGGCTCAAATTTGTCAAAATCGGAAAGGCTTCAGGCAAGCAATTTGTCGTAATTACGGTGACATGAGCGAGTTTCCAGGACGATCCGAAATGGAACGTACATTTCCAAGTTGGTTTGCCTGCAACTGCAAACAATGCCAGTCTGAGAAATGGGCTCCGAATTATAGCAGTAATTGCAAAAATTAATTAATTTATGGGTGTGTCTCTATATGAAAGAATTATTCGGAAAAAGATAGAATTTTCAAAAAAAAAACAGAATTTTCATCTTTAACGCAATTAATGGAAGCAAATAAAAGAGCTTAGTAATGTTTTATTTTGATTCAATTTTGAGGAAATAAGCCTATAACTTGTACCCTTTCACAATTTTATTTTTGTGTTCACACTTGCGATGACAGAACTAAGATGACCGCTTTAAGGAGCCGTTTTAATTACATGTATTAAATGAACTGAAGACATTTTACCTCACCTCCTCAATTTACCGTTAAACTCCATGTTATTCATTAATCCGCTACCAAAAATATTCCTAGAACGTAGCTTCTGAATTGAAATTAAGAAGCAATTAAAATTAAGTCAAAGTACAAAAAACGCTGAGCACGAAAGTGAATATTTTTAGCATAAGAATTTTCTTGACTGAGTTCTTTTAGCTCCATGTCAAAACTTGCCTCGTGTTTCACCTCAGAAAAATTACTTCCAAGTCGTTCCAAAAGATCGAGGAGTCAGCGAAGGAACGTAATATCATAACTTGTCTCTGTTTGCAAAAATTATTTTCCTGTTATTTTTCAACTTACGTTTTCGATTTTTCATTCAGTTCTATTTGGTACGTCACACTTTTGAAGTGCATTCAAATCTTAGTGCGATGAACTCTTATGAGATCGGCTATCAAAAGCAACTAAATTAAAACTTAGTGTACTAGTATGTTTAGTGAGCTAGAGCCCATGTCAAAAGCAACTAAACTATCGTTTTTAAACAGTGAATTTAAGCTTGAAGTATTCACTCACCAGTACATACACACGGGAAAATTCACGTGTTTTTTACTGAATTTTTTCGTTCGATTTGTTAGTGGACGCAGACTTTGTCATCCCTCGCTGGACAAACAACAGCAACAACGCGGGCTTTGTGAAGAAGTTTCCACGTTGAAGGATGTGCCTTTGGTATCCACAATACAATGCTTACAATATATGTATACCCTACCGAATTTCCTGGTTTCTAAATCTTTAAGCCCAAGCAAGTAACAAACTGTATTATTATGTAGCGGAATGATTTCAGTGTAAGTGAAGTTACAAGATAATTGTATTCAATGAGGAAATTAATGACTCACCTCTTACCTGAAAGATTTACTCCAGCCTCACACAAGGAATAAATAGCTGCGTTCAAGAAAAATTTAAATTCAGTATCCTAACTGAAGCAAAATTTATCTTTAATCTTCTAACCACGTTTTCTTACGCAAAATCCAACTTCAGTATTCTGGCTAAGTTATCGTGAGCAAAATTTAACTTCAGTATTCTGGCTATGTTTTCTTGAGCAAAATTTGACTTCAAAATCCTAGCTACGTTTTCTTGAGCAAAATTTAATTTTAGTATCCCTGCTCATAATGCAACGACATTCGTCCTCTAATAAGTTTTAACAATTTTCTTCTAATCGAAGATTTAACACACGGCTATTGTACCCGCAGTTATGTGTTGTCACATACTAATGGCTGCGTTTGGAAGGCTCTTTCAAAACATTTTTACGAAATTCAATTTATTTGTCTTTATTTCATTCGTCAAAAGTTCTGAAAAAGCATTGTGAATTCCTCTACGCAAAGCTTGGTCGTCTATACTCTCAACACAAGTTGTATTGAGAATGTACTGCCCGGAAGTGAAGGGCTTTTGATCAAATTTGGTTGTACCTCGATTTTCTGCCCAAAAATCTTTGGATTTCTCGTGCGACTGCTGTTCCTGAAATCAAAAAGGCAACAAATCAATTCATCTTTCCTTTTCGAGATTTTCATTATTTTTCTTATCTTGATATAAAAGCGGTCATCAAAATGCAAGTGAAAAAGATGCAATTTGAAGAACCTCAAAATTAGGAATATATTATGTAGAAGTTGTTCTGTATTCTGTAGTCTGTCGTTCTGTAGTCTATTTTGGCTAATTGGTTTTGAAATCATGACATTGGTATCAACGATACCGATGCATAAATTTTTCTCTGCACACCTTGTATACAACCAATTAAATTCACATGCAAGAGTCATATATACCGAGTCATGTGCCATGTTTGAGAGAAATCAGTTTGTGAACCAAATTGAAGCACAAAAAAGAACAAACACGAAGTAAAAAGGATTTACTCAGCAGGTTTTCCGTAGTGATAAATAATAATAATGAAGAAGATATGAAACACAGAAACGTATCATGATAAAAATATGGAGATAGGAAGCACGCAAAGGCATCGTGATGAAGATATTAAGATTTCAAGCCAACACGACTGCGATAAACCCCTTCAAACTAAATTATCATTCATGCAAGTAATACTGAAAAAAAAGTAAATAAACGTCTCTTGTTGGAACTACTGCGTCTCATGCATGAGTTGTGAGTGTCATTGCGTGGCATAAGAGCTAGCGTTTGTAATTTGTGAGGCGATGAAGTGAGCTATTGGATGAACCAGCACCAGATATCCAGCATCTGCAGTCATTACACACGCAATCACACACTCAAAACAAGAACTCGGTCAAAGGACAGTCGGCTACAGTCGGATGGACGAAAAAAATACGAAGTTCATCATGGAAACTGCAGGCATTTAGCAAGGAGAGCTCGAGCTCTACCTCAGGCAGCAGAGTAATGGAAAAAATTAAATTGTTTCTTTAAAATCGCTATTGCTGGCGAGCAGAATGATTGGATTCTCAGAAAGATAAAAAACAAAATTCTGCGGAATTTACTGGAACCAAGAGCGATACAGTTTAGTACGACTGGGAGAAGTATCTTTTACAATTGTATAAAATAAAGACGAATAAATACATAATAAATGTTTTTTACTTATTTCTCCAGTTCATTTTACATTATTGTATCCACACCTTGCCCAGTGCAAAGCTTCAGGGTAAAGCGTTGTCCGATAAGAATAAAGGAAATGATTTAAAAAAAGTTTCAGTTTAGGTGTTAAATTTCCAGTATCATCAGTTGTTTTCTAGTTAACCTGTCCATGCAGTGCGTGTGTTGATAACGTACGTACGTGTAAGAGAACTTCAGACAGAGCGAGACTTCTATCTTTTTTTAATAATTTAATAAATAGAGAAAGTTTCATACCGCCATCACACACTATGAGGGAATTCGATTTTTTTAATGAAAGAACATCATTGTGGAAAATTTAAATTCATCTGTCAAAATAGGAGTAGTAACGAGACGTGTTTTCTGTTTACTCGACTTTGAATTTAGCTGAACATGAGCCAATAAGACGATTTCAAAGTTAAAGAGGAAACTATGACTTAAGGTGTACATATATTCAAATATTTTCTGTCGCACATCAGTCTTTGATCAGCAAAATCCGTACAAGTTCATAAATTAATTTTACTGATAAAAACTACGATTCATGAGTAAATTTATTATCAACGTATCGTATCACTTAAACTTCAACGTCATCACAAATAGTCAATTTACGTCGTTTTTATCAGCTCGTTAATTCCTACACCAGCTCCAGTTCCTACACCAACTCCAGTTCCTACACCAGCTCCAGTTCCTACACCAGCACCAATTCCTACA
>VCRD01000792.1:159573-180927 GCA_006783055.1 Trinorchestia longiramus | reverse complement strand
GCACCAGTTCCTACACCAGCACCAGTTCCTACACCAGCACCAGTTCCTACACCAGGACAAGCTTCAGTCACATAATATAACTTCACAATGGTATTGACTAATTTGTACAGGCAAAAGTCGGTGAATAATCAATTGACGAGGCCGTCGTCAAGCATTGCCTATCTTGTGAACGCTTAGTTTCACTTGGACTCAATAAATACACTTGATTCACGGGAGATATTTCAGAAGTGACTTGGTTAAGATATATGATTAGCTTGGAAATAGATTACTGAATTCGAATCAAATTGATCGATTTCGCCTGGTGAACATAAAATTCCTTATTCACAGTCACGATAAGGTTTCAATGTGGTTTGGAGGTTTGATTAAAACTTTCTGCCTGTTTTGTTAGCGCATTTAGTGGTGAATAAACGTACAAGGCTCAGATCATACGCAAATTGCGCATGAGTTGGGCCTTTAGTGTTACAAAATAGGAGTAATATATAGTTATACGCTCTATAATAAAAGAGTACATAATGTAATAGGGTATAAATTTCCTCAAAATGCATAGTATGTTTTTATTTTTGGAAGCGGCGAGGAACCCATTACCTCTACTCGCTCCAGCCAGCATAACCACACACTGTCTCGTGCGAATTGCTTGTAAAAAAGGCTCACAAAAAATAAAATTCCTGCCAAGCATAAATTTTAATTATCAACAAGTTATAGCTGCAGCTAGAAATAAAATGTTTTGTAAATGCAGCAGTGATGCTTGCACTGAAGACATTTGCTGGCGCTGCAGCAGGCTGTTGGAAGCATTAAAGCGAATACCCTCCAATTGCAGCCCACTCATCACCTGTGCCCACACCGCAGTGCTGTCCACTTGGTAAATGTGTCCTCAATACAGACAACCCTCACTCGGGGCTTGCCCTTACTGCAACTCTGTCCGAACTTCAGTTTTGCTTCCAACAATTACAGTGTAAATCTTACTGCAGTAGTGCCCTCACTGCAACACTGCTCCTACAGAAGCATTGCCCTCACTGCAACATTTTTCTTTCAGTGCCTTCACTGTAACACTACTCTTACAGAAGCATTGCCCTCACTGCAACACTACTCTTACTGAAGCATTGCCCTCACTGCAACACTACTCTTACTGAAGCATTGTCCTCACTGCAACACTACTCTTACGGAAGCATTGCCCTCACTGCAGTATTTCCTTTACAGTAGTGCACCCATTCAAGCACTACTCTCTCCCGTTTCTTTTGGTCGCTGCAAACTTATCAAAACTTAGAGTCTTTCCTTTTTCCACACGTGTTTCTTGGGGGCAGTAGCCAAGCTACTGTCGACACACTGCTCTTACTACTGCAGTAATCTCACTCTGGCTCGAAACTTTTGGCCAATTGATCCTTATTCAGCCCTTGCCCTCGATTCAACAAAGACCACTCTGCAAATTTACCATTACTTTGGTTCTTCCCTCATGGCTAAGATGCACAGCTTAGTTTTGCACAAGATGACGAGTATCTTTTATGTCTTCTACGTTACAAAAGATATATTTTGATGCATGATTGCCCATACTGCCGGCTACTTCATGTTGAGGTCTTGTCTTGATTATTGCTTTCACTTTACCACTTATTGTTCTTCCTTGAGCGCTACTTTCACTGCAGTGTGATTGCTTATAGTATTGTTCTCAGGCAGGTTTTTCTTGTATCGTAATTTTATTCGGAGCTCACTAGAATTGTCTAGGGTAATTACATGTCGTGCAATGATATTCATACTAGCATTTTTCATTCTGTCTCCTGTATGACAACTGTTATCGTATCGTGTTGTAGTGATCAAAATAGTTGCTACAACATTTTTACCACATAGCAGTTCTGAAAATTTACTGGTTTAACCTTTCTTTTTTGGCGATCATTTCGCTCATTTCGCTTCTGTTCTAGATTCGCACTAGTGTAGAATTAAGAAACCAAATTATATTACAGTATTTACATTACTCTATCAGTTTCATAATATGACTTGACATGTTATCAGCATAAACTATTCAGACTACACGTTATGACGCTACAAATCGAAACTCATGACCTCAAGCTTTGTTCATCAATGTTTAAATGTTTAGATTGTTAGGGCTTTCTTATTCACAGCAGCCACAGATAAGATGACTGCAAGTCTTGTGTATGACCACGCACATACATCAAGTGATGCAGATGTACTTATCATGCCTAAGCAGAAGTATTTTCACTTGCTGGAAAATATAATTAGAAGTATTTTTTAGTTGTTTTTTGTCATTCGTTTCAATAAAGAATAACTGCTGAGAAATTGTGGTTTTTATGGTGATTCATATTTCCTAATTTAAGGGTATTCTTCTACAGCACGATGAACATTACATTTATTGATCAATTTCATTAATCCATTTTCAAAAATTACCAAACAAGTGCAAAAAAATCTCCCCTGCAGTAAAAAAAATTTTCAGTGTTTTATGAAACTATCATTAAAAAAGAGCTTTGTATTTTGGTCTTTATTCACTGTCACACACAAGCCATTCTTCAATATGGATTTGTTTGGGCCAAGCTGTTTATTTTCCTAATTTGTTTACGCGTATGTTTTTGCGTATGAGACTGGGTTTAGCAGACTATATAATGTTTATTATAATATATTCTCGCCCCCAATTGCTTTGAGCTATTACTCTGATCAATGATAGCTACTTATGTTATGTGTTGATATGTTGGTATAATTCGAGAATTTTTATTTATACCAAGCTATTGAACGTGGTTAATATTTTGCTGCCCTTGTACTTCAGAGTGAACACTTCTTTTAAAAATAATATTGCGTCTCACAGCGGTCAATACTTTAATTCGCAATTTTTCATTGATGAGGGTTCTACCGAACATAAGATTTCGTGAAGCACGTACTTTTGTGAGAATTAAGCTAAACAAGTTTGCGTTTGAAAAATTCTATAAAAACTGTAAAATTCATTAGGTGAGCGATGAGAAATTGTAAAACAGAAAGATTTTTCTATACTACAAAGGCAACATGATGGTCCTAGACTCGTAAAGACAAAAATTTTTCTCTTAAATTGTCGGTAAAAAGCACTGCTGGAAATTTTTTCCACTCTCTTGAAGGCAATCAACTACAGAAATATGATTATGAATTGAACGCCAGTACACTCTGTGAGCACTACAAGAACACAACACTTATGCTTACGTGCATGAAGATGTTCAGAATACATCACTTCCTCTAGCATGTATAATGGATTCCTAAAACTGAACTAAAACAATGGTTATTCAATATTTTGAATACTTATTCTGTCTGTTGCTCAAACTTAAGTCACATCGTTGTTTTAATTTCCTTAGACGCCTGCTGACTAATTATCGCTCAAATTAAGCAATTTTGCAAGCATGAGGGCAAATTAAAACAGTCAAAACATTATTTAAATGATGTTATCTTTCGACAAATTTTATCGCTTACAGTAAAAGCATCAATATTTATACAAGAGACCCGTGCTTGAAATCTAAATGAATAAAATTAGCAACGAAATGTTGAGGGATTGGTCAAATACTGTTGAGACTACAGCATGGCACTGTGTTCTGGAGAATTAAATTTATTGGTCATCTTCTCAGCCTAAAAAGGTTAACAATGCAGGGCATTTTGAGTCGGAGTAGTTGATTTGGAAATTCAATTCCAAATTCAAAGAAAGAAAAAGACCAATGGAGATCAAAAAAATATATGGTGAGAGTCACACTACATACCTATGTATGTCACTTTGAATACTTAGCGTGAAAATAAAACTTCAATCGAAAAACTTTCTGCAATTTTTATTTTATCTGTGTGTATATATGTTTTGATGCAGACGACTGGGTGATGCAGAATAATTTGGTGTTTCAATAGTGATTACTGAACCAAGACTTAATGTGTCTACTGAGCAAGTGACTACCGGAAGGGCTACGTGTTGATTCCAGGTACTGACTGCATCATCATCTAGGACGCCTGGTTAATAGAGTTAGTTGGCTTCACGCTGATACATAATTCGAAGAAACAGCTGCCTACCTGCATGCAGTGTAAAATGGTAGGATATATTATCAGCACTCCTACTGTTAATAATGTTATTTTTATGATTATCGTTATTGTTCTTATTATTATTCATATTTTTATATACATTGTTATTAGTTCTGATATTATTTACTGCTCTAATGAAGTCTCATCACACATATACTCAGTCCCCACTGTGAGCAATGACGCATAGCAATCACACCAATCAAGAATACGAGCATAAAATTGATGGCCCCATAAAGCCTCATTAATATTCTTCACCATAAACTGAGCTCTGTCGGTCGTTCATCCTGCCGTTTATCGAAATGATCCAACTCTTTTTTGCTTATGTAATTGTAGAATATTTTCAAGTTGCTTTAAATCATTTTTTTAAAAGTAGTTGGCTTTTTCTTAAATACTTCCATAAAACATCTAACCATCTTCATGTAGTATATGCAGGCGGCACTTCCTTGTCATGATACATACACATGTAAACGTACGGACACACAACACTTTTCAATGCTGAATTTCCGGGATACTTTCTGTTCTGTTTATTTCCTTCTTCAGGGAGATATCCTATCTCTTTTTCTTCTCTGCTTTCACGAAACACCTAAATATGACGTAATAATTTTGGCAAGAAACATTAAACACTCTGAGAGCATATTTACGGCAACCATCACACTGTACTTCAGTTTTTGTCGAAAGAAATGTTGCACTTTCATCACATGATGTATGCAGGAAGCGATAACTCTCAGTAAATCAAATGTTTGCAGGAAACATTCAGTGCAGGAGGCTATATTTTTAAAGCAGCAGCCTCAGCTCATCACCTAATGAACTCACGGGCCAATGCAAAAAATTCCTTCAACTAGAAAACGCAATAAGTTTTTTGAGATTCCAGTATCCCTAATTTGAGAAATAAAACTTAAAATTATCGATGGAGTCCGAAGAAAAATGAATTTGTCACAGATTATAGTAATGTGAAAAGTAAATTACTGTATTCCTAACGTAATGCTCAATGCCTTGGTTCCTGACATTGAGGTACTGGAGCTATGACTGTGAACACGATGCACGACCAGAGGATGACAGAAGCAGAAAGTTAGGATTTTCTCTACTCTCGGTGTTATTTTCCTAAGCACGAAAGCATAAACGCTAAGTGTTCGTACATTAGCATGTGTGTAACTCTTTACTGCAAAAATTATTATCTAGATGACCAATAATTTTCTTATTAGACATATAACCTCTTTATCCCCTGACTGTCCAAATTATTTTCTGGATGACTAATAACTTTCTCATCAGGCACATAACCTCCTTATGGATCAGTTTGGCCAGGTTCCCATTGGCCATATTAGGTGAATAAATGATAAATTTGTAGCGAATTGAGTGTACGGAATTTGGTAAGCTGGGCAGTAAAGGGTTAAAGGATAGAGTTGTTGCAATAATGCAACTCGGCTGGACTAGCAAAGTTCTAATAATTACAGCCTAGTGAAATTCATTCCCAATTCATACACTACAACGACTGGCTTGAATGGAATGAATTCTTCAAATGTTGCTTTCATTTCCCTCTGTTTTTTGCACTGAAAATTTTATGTCTCAAAAATTGCTGAGATTAAAATCAAGCTTTCAAATACTTCAATGAAAATAGTGAAACAAAATTTCAGGACCACCTCCATGTTTTACTTGAATTTGCTTTAGGAATAACTATTCAGGTCAAAAATAATTAGACCTGAAAAATTATTGTTTCAGTATATTCTGAGCTTGAAATAACAAGCGTGTCTGGATTGAAAAAATACCGCAAATAGAGAATGAAGCTACAGATGTCATTTGAACATTCCAAGTTTCGGTGCTCGCAAATGTTAACAAGGATTCAGATATCAAATAGACTTGTCATAATCCCCAGAATTTGATCTCCCCACATTTGCTCTCTTCAAATACACAAAGTTACCTTCTTTTTTAAAAAGTTCGGGCATCTGGATTTTATGCAACTTATTCAAGGCAAAGAGTACATACTGCCTCTGCTCTGCAAATATTTAATGACTGCATGGAACAGCTCCGCATAAAATAGCGGAAATTTGAAGGACTTGAAGCAAAGAACAATCCCAACAACAGAATAAAAACGTGTTTTCAAGCTTTTTTTCTTTTAAGCACTCCTAAATTTGTTTAATTAAGAATTAGGTGTCATTTAAACGACACAGTATTGTGATATACAGTACTGTGTAATGAAGCAGAATGTCTGTCGTTGACAAGGGAAATGTATGTCAGAGATCAACTTCTTCCTTAATTGAAGAAAAAACCATTTCGGTGCATAGAGAGCAACACGTTGAGTGTTACTCACAAAGACAGCCACAAAAGGACAATACATCATAAGCTTTGTTGTTCTGATTACAAAGGAAATCTTGTGTCGCTTCATGAGCCGTACCATGTTTCCTGACATATTTTGAAGGAATTTGTTTCATTTACAGAAGATGGAAAGTGATAGTCATATCGTACAGATTTTTGTTTTGTTTTTGTTTTGTAATGTTTCTTTACTTAAAAGTATGAATTTTAGAAAGGGAAATATTCAAAATTTGGTTGATCACGGATGAAGAAATAACAGTGAAATCAATGGATGATATTATTTTTTTCCAAATATTTAGATTCATTTGCAGTTAACCAAGTTCACCTGTCTTTTCTGAAACTCCTACCCTTTTTGTTACTTGATTCGAAGAATTTGAACCCTTGTTACAAAAAAATGTTTTGAAAACCGTAAAAAAGTGAACTACTTACATAAAAAATGAGGAGAAGAGCAAACAAATTATGAAGCAGTGTCTTGGCTTCAACTTCTGCTGACTTAATAATGACGTGAACAAAGTTGCAGTCCTCAAAACTTTTGCTTGGGAGCTTGTGGACTTAATCCGTTCTTTTACGGGACGACCAAAGTCCTCACGATCGTCAATTATTTAGTTCTAAAAGTCTACCTCCCGAAACCAATATCGATTTCAGCAACTTTGTATTAGTAAATAATGGCGCAGACTAAAGTCACAGGATTTATTGGAATAGAATTCTCCTTGCACTGAAACCTATATTGATTTTCTGTACGTAAGTAGGCCTAGTACAAACATAGTTTAACTTTACAATGATATAAATAACAAAGGTTACTACTTCATGTACAATTAATCTAAAGCTACTCAATACTTTTGAGATCTTTTCCTTTAACACACGTAAGATCAATCTATTCACTTTTTCAATATGTGTGTTCAGTAGAGAGAGAGATAGATATATGATTGGTATAACGCGTGATTGTAACATGGTATCAATATGACACATGATTGTAACATGACATGAAAATGACGCTTTTTTGTTGCAACAAAGCATCAAAATGACGCATGATTGTAACAACGAATGGAAATGAAACAGGATTATAACATGACATAAAATGACGCTTTTTTGTAATAAGGCATAAAGTTTACACATGATTGTCGCACTGTATGAAAATGATTCATGATTGTTAAATGGAATAAAAAAGAGAGCAGAGTTATTGAGAAGTAGAATATACCTCAAAAGAAGAAAACTAAAATGATACTTGATTTTCTACCCTGTATAATTTGAAATGCATTCCTCGATACTTAATATTAAAATATTCACTTACCTATTGAAAAAACGTATACCCGAAATATCAACGCAAAAATCTGTAGCGTAAAAAGTCTCACTGAAAATACATTTATAATTTACAACACACTGGAAATCAAATATTCTTTAGCTTCAGTCTCTGATGTACGAAATATTAAAAAGCTTTTTATATGTTATTTAAAAAACGCAAAAGAACATTGAGGAAAAATTGTCGTAATGAGTGGAATACCTGGCATTTCTTTGAACACAAAAAAAGTTTAGCAAACATTTGTTGTAATTAATTTCACTTGAAGTATGTGTGGGAAGCTTTAAAGTAGAAATCCTTTATCTCACACGACACTTCGCCTGGTGTACACTCGCAAGCTTCTTTGTCAGTTCTACAAAAATAGATTTTTTTACCGACAGATAGACCCTTCAAAAACAGGAATTCGTTTAGCTCTACTATTTCTTGTTTCAGTTGCATTAAGCTTTATTGTGTTTATATTCTCTTCCATCCCTTCGCCATCACCAAGGTGTGCGTTAGTTCGACCGCCAGAGTGATCTGTTGCACCGCGATGGACAAAGCGACGTAGCAGGAGATGTAGTTGTGGGTGGAGATGCGTAGGGAGTTAAGGACGACGATAAAAGGGAGCGGTGCACACCTTCTCACTGCCACGCCCGAGAGCCAACTAAGTCCCTCGACCCCTCACTTGGCACACCATAGCGTAGATGCGCTGGTTTCAAGATTCACCAAAAATTCTGGGTCGGGAATTTTATCGCAATTAACAATTTAACAGCCACCAAGATTGCTCTAAGTTTTAGCTACTTCGCGTGCAAAGTTTTTAGGAAATCTTTGATGAAAGTAAACCCTGATACGAACACATTTTGTTTATTTCGGTAACATTTGAAACAAAGAAAACTTCTACAACCAACACTAGCCTTTCTGCTGAAAAGTTACAAAATTTTGTATTTACTCTAACCAGTTTTCATTTATTGTTTGCAATAAAATATTTTACGAGCACCTAACTCATCTAAATTCTAATGCATAGGCAATTTAATAAAGTGCACATTCAGCTCTGAACAAAGTTTTTATTCGTAGAGAAAAGCTTCAATATCACTCCCGAGAGCAACAAACCGTCTTTACTGATTAAAGTCTACGGACTATACAACCAGGATTCAACTAACTCGCCAAACTGCCTGAGGGATTACGAAAAGTTGAGGGTCTTATCTTTAGTGTAAAACAACTTCTAGAAAAAAACTAATAAGAGGATCAGCATTATATCACTTTAGTTCAGTTTTTGGTCTTCTCTCGTAAATTGAATTGTCTAAAATATGCACAGGATCCGGCAACATATTGTCCTTTTTTTGAATGGAACTGCCTTTGAAAAAAGGAAGTTATGTTGCCGCTCCCTGTATCATATAAATTTCTTTTGCAGCATGAAAAGCAGTGAGCAGAAGCATAACTATATTTATTCACTTTATTTAACACTGCAGCTTAAAAAGCATTCATACCACAAAACGTTTTTTCCCATATTTAACCTTAACGCATTTATAAAAGAAAAAAATTTATTGTCTAACTTGTGAAGCATTTTCGTCCCATTTTATAAAAAACTGCCAATTTTCAGCAAGTAAGCATCAAAAGACTTTCTGCTAAACCGATTTCTTATGGAATATTATTGACTGATGACTGACATCAAAATTCTTCCGGAGAACACACAAGTCCACAAGTACCATTGCAAGTCATTGGAGCTAAAACCTACAGAAGCATTTCTGTGACAGCTACTTCTACTAAACATTTCCTCCACAAACCGTGCTCGAGCTATCTTTTTGTTTTTATTCATCCATATTCATCGTTGAAATTTTGCACAGTGTAGACGAGAGAGATCATGTCAGTTGACTGGCAGAGTTGTCTGAAAACATCATTGTTTCGTGAGACATCGCTCAGCATGACATCTGTGTCTCCTGTCCTGATATTCTTCGCAGTTTTTCATGTGAAGAAAAGCTTTGTTTGAAGCGAGGGTGACTTTCCAGCGCCTAACTTCGCTAGGGACGTCAACCCGATGTGTCTTTCTTGCATGACTTCACAAATTCACTTTTTAAGCAATCTTACTCAGTAAGGCAGCTCTCCCAGGTACACAAGTCTCGTGGGGCGTGTTTTGTAGATTTTTTGGGTACGTTTGTCTGTATTCTCTCGTAGCATTGCAGCTCTACTACATGGACCAGCCAGTTAGAACGTCCCAGAAGCTTGACTTGCCAGTTGAAGCTTTCTTGTGTTTATCCAGTTGGCCGTGTTTCCTAACAGGGCAGATTTGACAGTTTTGCACTTGTTGCTTTACTTAAGTGGTTCTTTTTTGACCCTACCTTACTATTTTGTCACTAATACAGCATTTGTGCTCTTAATTTATCAATAATTATGCGTCGTTAATCTCTGATGATTTCAACATTAATTCTGGGTATCATCACCACTTGAGCTTGTCGTCAGAATAACAATAATGCTACAATCTTCCTAAATAATGATATTAATCACTCATAATTCAAGTAAATCAATAAAATTAGCCCGTGAAATTTAGAAGATTAAATGTTTCGTAGAACATAGATACAAACTAATATAATAGTAATATTTGTGTTCACTTTTCTTTACCAACATGATTGCGTACCAACTTTTGCAGCACCTTCATGAGATTGTTTTTCGCGTGAGTGCAATTGATTATCCTCAACAGAACCACAAATCTGCTTCAAGAATAACTCTAAGAGGCATCTGCATGTATTCCACATCGTTTTTATTATTCTAATCTATCTTCACTCTTCCTCGTTCATCTGCATATTTTCTAATGCAAGTCATGGTATTGCATTTGTATATGTTCCAATCAAATTAGAAAATTTCAACTTATCGCTGCAAATTATCCACTACCCAAAGAGAAAAAACGATACAAAATAAAGCCTTAATTTTCTTTCCAATTTGTTACTGATCCCTTTTTATCTACGCTCATTTCGTACCACAGCCAAATTCCATTTGCTTTTCCGGAACTAAGCTTAGATTTATCGCCCATGAAAAGTGTTATTGTTTCTTTAGTTCATAAATTACAATTGTGAGCTTCCCTCTGTTTCTTTTGCATCATTTTGAGCAGATGAATCAGTCCAGGACCGCCACCAGCTCCCGGCGTGTGCAGGTATCTTCATAGGAACACAAACTCGTGTGGTTTCAATTTTCTGCCAAGGCTTCTGAAGTGAGTCAAACCCTGAGATGAACTGTCAACATGCCAAAAGTAAACGTTGACTTAAAATTCCCTCACAGTCTGCTGCTCTCCCTCTGTCTCTTGTTTGTTCTTTCTCTTACTTGTTCTGTCTCTTCCTTGTTCTTTCTCTTACTTGTTCTGTCTCTTCCTTGCTCTCTCTCTCTTGCTTGTTCTGTCTCTTGGTTGTTCTGTCTCTTGCTTGTTCTTTCTCTTACTTGTTCTGTCTCTTGGTTGTTCTGTCTCTTGCTTGTTCTTTCTCTTGCTTGTTCTTTCTCTTGCTTGTTCTGTCTCTTGCTTGTTCTTTCTCTTGCTTGTTCTGTCTCCTGCTTGTTCTGTCTCTTGCTCGTTTTGCCTCTTGCTTGTTCTGTCTCTTGCTTGTTCTGTCTTTTACTTATTCTGTCTCTTGCTTGTTCTGTTTCATGCTTCTTATGTTTGTTGCTTCTTCTGTTTCTTGATTCCATAAACGACGTTAAAATTAGAGTAAAAATCCACAATATTAGCTCCCTTTATAGTCATGTGCAAGGATTTTCATAAATCTCACTTCCAAACGTTTCTTCAACCGAGGAATTTTTTATCACGTGTAAATATCGCACGTAAAATTTATCCTTTTTTTAGCAAATATTTTAACAGATGAAATAAAACTTATTCAGTGTCTTTGGTTCATTGTTTTCTTAATTTTTTACTCGTAAGTCGAATATTCCTTCTGTGACCTAGCAGGCACAGGCATCAACGTACAGGCAAAGCAACAACTGAGTCCTGTAATTTGAGTTCGATTCGCACGCGCAGGCTTGACAACCAAGTCTTGAGAGGCAGCTAGTGGAACATTGTAGGTTTACTTGCACGTGGTAACAGTAAGATCTCGGAAGGAAAGAACCAGCAAACTTGTATGTTTGTTGATGCATGAATTCAAAAATAAGCTTTCCCTTGCTTCACTTAGCTGTGAAATTGACGATTTTGATTCAATACATTCTTATCAGTCATTCGTACATGTACAACAGATCGTTCGTTAGCATTGACGTTGCACGGAGTCCTGGTCTAGGAGTAGAAAGCCAAAGTTTAGCTTGACTCCTAGCATTTTAAATTTTAGTTAGTCTTAATAGAGAGTTTTCAATTCCTCACATTTTATTGTCATATCTAGTTTTACTCCTCACATCTATAGTTTTAATCATATGTCTAGTTTTACTCCTCGCATTTACTTATCATAAGTTTGACTAGTTAGTTAATATTTTAAAATAACTCAGACTACAATATTTATTTCACAGCTTCGAGGGACATGTTCCACAAAATTAAAACACCTCATCTTTTTTTGTTCTCAACATGATTTATTTTTAGAGTATTTTTACTCTATAGTGCGTGATAAAACCAATTGAACATTGATTAAGAATGTGTTCAATTTTCAACGGACTGTAAGTCATTTCATATACTAATAGAAACGACGATACGAATTACTTTTACAGGTTTTCACATAGCTACTTCGTTTTCAAGAATCAATAACTTTATATTTTTTGAGTTATTTTCAATCGTTCAAATATCTAAAACGAATTTCATCGCACACAACGCACAATCATTCACAACTACTGCAACAAGCGTACCGCAAATTAAATCGTCAGACTCGTGACGTAAGTCATAATTTTGCTGCCGGGATAAAATTGTCAGCGATAAAATATTGCAATCAAACCTGTATCTAGGATACTTTCAACTTATTTAGTCCTGCTAATTCAAAGCTTGAATTATCAGGTCCCAGCGCAGCTTCAAACTTGATAATGACCTGTCAGACCAAGGCACCCTCTTTGCATACGAATGCTCCTCTAAAAAAGTTCTTCACCTGAATATTAAGTCTCCAAGTCTCGAACACGGAACAGTTTCGTGAATTTGTCCGCCTGAAATTTCCACCATGTTGAGACTGATTTTAGGAAAAATGTCAAAAAGTCATCAGCGCTCTTGTTTGGAGAACTTATATATTTGTGATGCAAATCCAGTTGTGTGTTAATGTTTCACTCATCTGCGTCAGTGACATGAAAATGAACGAAAATCCTGTATGAGCTTAGCTGAAACATTCTACGTTCCATCTTTGGGAAAAACTATCTTGTGATGACTGAAATGTGAGCAAATAATTTATGATAGTTTAGAAGGTTTCCTTTGAAAAACAATATAGGTAATATTTTTTAATATTTTATATGCATTAGAGCTATGTGTTCCTTGTCACCGAGTGGACAGGCGTGCCAGTACGCGGTGAGAGCGGCCATTATGAAAGTTTTATCCTTCAGTAATCATAAGCGTCAGGCTGGAAAAAATTGAATTCCTAAATACAGGAAGCCCACGAAAAATGTATGTACCGGTATCAACGATACCAATATGCAAGTTTCAAAATTATTAATTTTGTGGATTGATTATGAGACATTGATATCGGTATAGTTGATACCGATGCATACATTTTGCGTAGACACCCTGTATAATGCCAGTAAGTTATTTATTCATGCTTAGAGTGATTAGTATATTTATTCATAGTGGATGTATAGTGCTCTTTTGTGTTTGATCAAGTGATAAATTTTATTTAAAAAGTACAGAGTTTTATTCTCAAACTCCTTTCTTTTCCTCCAAAAGAATACTCGTGTTTTTATCCTGCATATAAAAGCCCAAAACTGCATGCATTTTTTAACTCAAGAGTACTGAAATGCGACCACTAGGCTTTGAAATGAGAGGACGGACAAGCTTTTCCTTCTGAGAGTCTTTCCATAAATTATCGCGTTCTTGGTCTACACTCACGGAAAATAAATCCCTATAGTGCTTAGAGTACGAAGTAAAAGCTGTGTTTATTGTTTCAGTCGCATAAGAAGTCGTGTTCATAATAAACAGAAGTGGTGTGTAAAGTGAGCTCATTTTTATTTCCTATTTTATGCGTTAGTAGTGCATGGCAGAAGTCAGAAATGAAATGGTACTTCGGTAACACGTCTTCTCAGTTAACTCTATTGACAAGCCCAATTAGTGATGTTAAATAAAAATTGTGTTTCCTATAAAATAATATAAAAAAATTAATACCACTAAATATTTTTATTGACTTGTCTGATACTTCTCAATCTTAGATCACCGCTACATCGTTCAAATTATCAGCTGTAGCTTCAAAACTTTTTCAAAATAGTCATCTACATCAACAGTATCTTTGAAAAATTGTCCTCTTCAATCATAAAAATTTTACCATGAATACATAATGTGAAGTGAAAAACATCAAAGTTTCGATTGCAAACTGTTATTTAAAAAGTGAAGGCAGTGGCAGCAAAAAAACTAGAACCTGACGAACAGAAAGCATGCTGAGGAACTGGAATAAATGTTGTTGAGGGCATAAAAATGGCGGCTGATCGCAGGTGGAGCAGGTGTCAGGAGGTCACTTGGAGCGAGAATATTAAATTCTTTTAAAAAGAAGTCGAGAGGCTGAGAAAAAAAGACTTGGGGCTCGATAGAGACGTTGAAAGATAAAAGATGACTTTTTCAGGGTGAGTTGAGGGACACAGCTGCAAGAAAAGATGAATTGTAAGTGTGAGTGAAATAAGTAAAGTCTAGAAATAAATCCGAGCTACATAAATGATGGTGAAGCGAACTGGGCACAGGTGGTGGTGTTAACTTGTTGGTTCTGTTGATGAGATGATTTAATTTCTGTTTTAAAATTTATTTATTTCTTGCGTACGTATGACATGGATGTTCTGTACGATCTCTTGTGCGAACACTGAAAGGATATTGTCAATTCAGCATCCTGTAGAGCAGTAGGTAAGAATTTTTAGGGTATGGGTAAAAACACGCAGGAGACTTAGCATGAAACCATACAATTGAGATTGTTTTATTTTTCTCATGATTGTCCGCAATTGTTTCTAACTTTAAACTATTGTTTCCTTACGCTAGCTATTATATTTTATGGCTAATCATTATTATCTGCAAATATCATTATATACATATTCCTAATTACTCCTAAGGTCATTATTCATAATGTCTAATTATTATTAAACTGTAATTCATAAAATTAATTACATCTCTTATTAAAAGATCAACTTCAGATGTGTAAATTTACTCATATTAAATCACTAAGATGAGTTAAATGAAACAATCTCTTCAATGCAGGATAATTTCATGCTAGTGAAACCAATCAGTTCGGACCATTTGACGATATACTGACATAAAATTTGTTACAGCATTGCAATGATTTTACTAATCATGAATAACTGCAATCGTTTTAGACCATTCAGACATAAGCTCCGCTTTGAAAATATTATGAATATTACATCAAGGTCATTTTTTAAGTAAAAATTTCCCTCGTCAAGGTTTTCGCTCAAAATGCAAAACTAGAAAAACTGCATTCAAATGAGTTCAGATCAGCGGCACAGTTTCATTCAGGATGCAGAGATTATAAAGACAATTTGTGTTCATGAAAGAGGAATGGAGGTAGTCTGCTCATTTCAGTCCTCAATCTGAAGCTTTGAGCGTGTGCCTAGTTTTTTCATAATTGCCTAATTAGTTGCAAGGCCTGAACAAATTTTTAAAAGTAACTCTTAGCGAATAGGACAAAATAAATATCAGGCTTCTTATTGATAACTAATTTTTTTTAGTGTATTTATGCAAAATTCTCGTGTATAGAACACACGTGCATGATATATCGTGTCATATATTACGTGCGGAAGTACTTGTAATTACAAAAAAGTATTTTTATTTTTCTGCATACTTTAATCCTCGAAAAGTCATTTAATTTAACACCCAACAAATATGGTGTTAATTATTAAATTCCCCGGAGCAAAATGCTTCATTCTTCATTGACATCACGTGATTGAGTTATTCTATTCTTCAAGTCCTCACTGTTCACAAAATTAACTATTTGCTTTCAGTGTTCTCTCCATGAGACTTGCTTGCAGATTTCTTTGTCCGGTCTTTCCTCATGTCAAAAAATTCAGATGACAGATATGAGGGACAGGATTAATACAAAAGTAATTGCACCACTAACCTCACATTGATAATACTGATGTGTCATACTCTATGTAGAGTTCACTGATTTATTTTGAATTTACATACTCTGTATGAATGCGTTCGTATGGTTAGCGGTATCACTTTTATGCATTAAAACTCATTACTGTGAGAATTTAATTGTTGTTTTCTATATCCATCATTCTGAACATGGAAACATGTTCTGGACAGTTTCTTATTGAAACTAGTTTACCTGAACGCGAAGTAATTCTTTGAATCCTACATTTTCAAGTAAAATGTGTCACAAAAATTGGAAGAGTATTTATTTCATACTATTAATGACGCTGATCTATAATTAATAAAAATACAAAAACAATATCCATTAACAATACAGCACATTAGAATTACCATACATAATGAAAATCAAATACTTTATGGTGATCAGGTGCTTTTGGTATCCACAATACTATGTGTAACGTGCATGCTCTGAAAATAGGAGAAAATGTAATGTTTTAAAAATTGTACTTGCCTTACGAAAGTATCCGTAAGATAATTTCATTTTCAATATCTTAAATTAAAAAAAACGAATTTTTTCCTATCTTTCCCATAGTGCGTGACATCCAACGCAAATGTAAAAATATATATGTACTAGTGTACCCGTGCCATCAAAAATGATGGCAAATACTGTTGGGAAGATATTAAATGAAATTACATATAAGAACGTAATGCATACTGCACTTGCATACTGATCCCGCCTCTGTTGCCTTATACAACAGCTTGTTGTTCTTGAGATAATCTCTCTCTCGCTCTTCTTTTTCGCTCTCTATTCAGTCTTTTTTTCGTTCGAGTGGAGTTTCCATGCTTAAGCTTACTTCAAAGGTAACTTATTTTTCTCGTGACAGTAATAAACACTTAGAATACAGTATTTTTGAGCCGCAATAGAAGTAGTTATAGCCATTCGTGTCATATCCTAGATACAGAAATTCAGCATTACTGAAAGCAACCGCGAGCTTGTGTATGTATATTGTAATCTGCAATACCCAGCCGAACTCGGTCTCCACGATACGGACTCGAGTATATAAGACTCTGGATCTCTCTAATTTTGAGTGACACAAAACATATAAATAAATATATAGTTAAATATATAAACACACGATGGTCATTCTTAGTATTAGATTAGATAAGTAAGTATACATACACAACAGCTTTAATTATCGGATACTTGCAGTCTTATCTAAGCAAATGATATACTTCTATTTTCGATGGTAAAATACATGTAGCAGAAGTGTTACTAAAATTCAGACACATACTTAATTCTTCCTTCTACAGACAAGCATCACGCTCTGTACTATTAAATATCATAATTTGTCATTTAAACTCAACTGTTACTCACCGAGCAAGAACTGATGGATAATGTATTACAGACTAGAACCCGTTGTTTCTTCTCAGTTTGGCCATCACTCTTGTACAGCAATAAAATTTTGATCGGAATTTAGATTACAATATTGCTGTTCATCCCTCAACATTGAGGTCAGAGCAACACTTGAGGTGGTTAAGAACACGGATATATTTACCCTCCGCGCAAAAAGTTCATGAGTAAGGCATGTATGTGGAGTGTATAAAAGTAGGTCGGAATTTTTTTAAGACTGGCTGTTCGGTGTCAGAAACGTATTAAGTAAAAGATACTCCAGTTACATGTACTCTCAGTTAACTTAATTAGCATGACCAACTAGTGATGTTTATGTAAGCCATATTATTTTACATATAATATTTGGAAGATTTAATTTAGTTGTATCTTTTTACTGACTTTTCTGGTATTTCTTAATCTCAGCATACTGTTCAAGTGAAGAGTAAGTCAGAAATTTGTAGTCTAGCTTTCCATTCAGTCATTTTTATTAATATTAATTACATTGTACGTACACGTTTCTGCATTACGCTAACTTTTATTAGTTGCTTAGTTTATGTTCTACTGACGTATACAAATGATAGCTCATATCGCAATATTTTCATAGCGAAATGTTCTGATTTACGGAGTACCAGAATAACATAGCACGCTTATTTCAACGTCTTTATGCTGAAATTTCCGAGCACAAACGAAGGGTCTGATTCGAGACAAAAAATTAAAAACATCACAATATTGTTCAGATTTCGAGTCTCCTTTGATCGTAATGTAAGTCTCTTGGTCGGCTCAATTTCAGTAGACATTATGAAATTTACTAACCTTGGATCAAAAATGTTATCTTGTGGGCTTAAAAATAAACTGAAAAAGTTGTTCTCTTGACCTGCTCATCAATCACCTTGAGAAACTCTTGACTTACGCAGCGCCGGTGTATATCACTTACCTTCAAAGCTCGCAATTAAAATTTCGCAATCTTACCTCTGAGCGAGTACTCATTAACTCTTGATGATTGATGGAGCAGTTCCCATTGCCGGAGTCTTGACGGCAGTCAGAAGACTTCAAGTGAACTAAATCAGGAAAAGATTGCCTCTTTTGACGGAGGCAAAAGTTGTTTTCCGCATTCGAGAACTCCATTGTTCTCGCCAAGGAGGTAGTGCTCTAATGAGTTACAAGCAGCAACAGGCGTCGCAGGGGCTCACGTTAGGTCTCTACTTAACATTAACGTGCCCCATATTTGTTTTAGAACAGAACGTACGTTATAGTGACTCACGTTAGGTCTCTACTTAACATTAACGTGCCCCATATTTGTTTTAGAACAGAACGCACGTTATAGTGACTCACATTACGTCTCTACTTAACATTAACGTGCGTCTAATCAATTTTTGAACAAGCACATTTGGCAACGCGAAGCTCTATTTGAAAAAAGTACCACCTTACTACGAACGTCTCCGAGAATATTTTTTAAATCATACACAGAATTAATGATAAATATTAATGATTATTCATAAGCCTCTGAGTGAGTGCAACCAGTTGTGTGATCAACCTTATACATGATATACCGAATGTCATCTTTGGAATTTAAAAGCTTGTTCATTAAAGTATAAACATCACTAGCACAGAGAGTAAAGTAGAACATAAATTCTTGCTGTGGTTTATTAAGGGGCTTATCTGCCGGCACAATTTGCTGCTTGTGTGAGACACAGCAGTCCTACACTTGTCACATTAGTTCATTTTGAGTAAGTAATAAATTCCTGACAAGATTTTCATGCTCTATTGAAGACGTGTTGAAGACTGGAAAACCTGTTGAAGACTGGAGCTGTTGAAGACTAGAAGATGTGTTGAAGACTGGAAGACCTGTTGAAGACTGGAGAACCTGTTGAAGACTGGAAGACCTGCTAAGAACTGGAAGACTTGCTAAGAACTGGAAGACCTGCTAAGGACTGGAAGACCTGCTGAAGACTAAAGGACCTGCACGCCTACGCTGTAATTCTAATACTCATTGCCAACTGCTGCAGTGTTACAGGAGTGATAATTATTTTATACTCATTATTTAAAAATTGTATTTGTCACTGTAATGAGTACAATTATGATTAATTTCTTTTTAATGATAAAAATACTATTATTCAGTGTGCTTCATTTAGTAGTAGTTGAAATCTCGCCGATTGTTATAATATCAAAGGAAATGATCATAAAAGAATCATAAAACGATCATACAAAATTAAATCAGAGGCATCCAGGGATAGAACGTTTCAGCCTTTTAATTAATTTGCATAATATTATTACTCGTCGACTATGAATAAACAAAATAAACAAATGAATAGACCGACCGACTTTGCTCGTAATTTTTGTGATTTGGTGTTAAACGTGAACATGAGATGGAATATGGAAATACGACTCACGTTATTTTATTGGCTTGTTCATATGAAGCTCATAAACATTTTTAGGACAGTTGGAAAAACAGTGAATTAATGAAAAACAAATTTATTTTTACTTATGACATGATCTGATCTCACATTCTGGTGAGGCAAAATACTAACTCTGTGGTGCTTTGGCAATGCCCTAGGCATACCTATTTCTTAGCTCTAGGAATACCTATTTCTTAGCTCTAGGAATACCTATTTCTTAGCTCTAGAAATACCTATTTCTTAGCTCTAGAAATACCTATTTCTTAGCTCTAGGAATACCTATTTCTTAGCTCTAGGAATACCTATATCTTAGCTCTAGGAATACGTATTTCTTAGCTCTAGGAATACCTATTTCTTAGCTCTAGAAATACCTATTTCTCAGCTCTAGGAATACCTATTTCTTAGCTCTAGAAATACCTATTTCTTGGCTCTAGGAATACATATTTTTTAGCTCTAGGAATACCTATTTCTTAACTCTAGGAATACATATTTCTTAGCTCTAAGAATATCTATTCTTTATCTCTATGAATGTCTATTTACTTGTTTTATAAATACCTATTTCTTAGCTCTAGGAATACCTATTTCTTAGTTCTAAAAACCCCTATTTCATCTCTAGGAATGCCTATTTCTTAGTTCTATGAATGTCTATTTTTTAACTCTATGAACGTTCATTCCTTTTTAGCTCTTGACAAAAAAAGGAACCTAATATCATTTTTTCTAAAGGATATCGTTTTCGTCAATACAAGTTTATGCAAATGGATGGTATATTTTTGCTTACTGTGGATTTAGTAATGGCAATACGATTAGCTTTCCTAGTTTTTCTAATCAGTTTTAAAAAAGTAATTAATATTTTAAGTTAGTAATGATAATTGAATTGGGCTCAGTGGTAGACGTCTGTTAAAAGATTCCTTCACAAATTTCATTGATACAGATCCCTAACAAATTTCATTGATACAGATCCCTAACAAATTTCATTGACACAGATCCCTAACAAATTTCATTGACACAGATCCCTAACAAATTTCATTGACACAGATCCCTAACAAATTTCATTGACACAGATCCCTAACAAATTTTATTGACACAGATCCCTAACAAATTTCATTGACACAGATCCCTAACAAATTTCATTGATACAGATCCCTAACAAATTTCATTGATACAGATCCCTAACAAATTTTATTGACACAGATCCCTAACAAATTTCATTGACACAGATCTGTCACAGAATTCATCGAAAGGAATCGTGAAAACACCTCACCTATCTCACAAAGAGCACCCATCACCTCACACATTCCACATAAGGAACACATCGCCTCAAATATCTCACAGAGACAGCACATCGCCTCACGTGTCTCGGAAAGAGAGAACTGCAGTTGAAATCACAAAACACAATGCATCACTCACCAGATCTCACACAAAGAGCACATCACTTGGCAAAAACAAAAAAAAACAAAAAAGCACATCACTTGGCAGGTCTGATAAACACACAAAAGCAACAGGGTGCACAAAATGATTCTCAACTTACACAACATCATGAAGACTCAATCAAATATTTTATCGACACAAAGCGAAGGAAGCGATGGATAACCGCGCCACCTATGACGACTCTGCTTCTTTAGAGGCACGCATTTGTGCCTTTAGGCCTCCACCAAATAAAGGCACACACGCACGCCTCTAGGCCTCCACCAAATAAAGGAACACACGCACGCTTCTAAGCCTCCACCAAATAAAGGCACACACGCACACTTCTAAGCCTCCACCAAATAAAGGCACATACGCACGCCTC
>VCRD01000792.1:79570-159039 GCA_006783055.1 Trinorchestia longiramus | reverse complement strand
TGGTGATGATGCTTTATTAACAGACCGTCGCCAGGCCTTCCAGTTGTCGATTGGCAGCTTTTCAAGAGACCGCAACTGTTGGGCCCAAGGTTAGGGTCTGTATTTCTCCGAATGAAATATAGAGAACTTGAAATTCTTTACAGAGTCTATTCAATGCTCAAATAACAGGTCTATTTAAAATGGCAATAGCGAGGGTTATGGAGTGCATATTACAATGGAAATTTCATAGCCATTACAGGAAATTTATCGACAGGTTTTCTGAGGCCCTGGTCGGTAACTAGAGGTTAAAAATGACACCACTGCAGTATTTGATCTATAGCGATCTACTTGAAGACTAGTGGTCAGCAGAGAGAACCATGTCAGTTTCGTGTCCTAGTTTTAAAAGGAGGTTACTGCAGGCTGTAAATAGATTATTTTACACCATATTACAAGAACTATATTTTCAGGACACTGGCTAAACATATGTCAATGTGCATTTCTGCAAATCGTGCGCTACCAAATCCATGCACTCAATTGCCTGCAGATCAGATTTCACACAAAAATTGACAAATAAATTTTGATGAGCAAATGCTTTAATTTAGTGACGGACGTAATAAATAAAATTGCAGTCGATATTCACATCGTGTACAATTTATATGTCAACAAATTATGCGATCAGTGTTCTATTTTCAAAAGTATAAAAAACAGTTTCAAAGGTTTGAAAGCTGGGATGTTCTAGTAACTAGTGACATCTACACAGTCCGTCACTTTTTGCATTCATACCGCTTTCATTTATTTATCAACAGATTTTATTATTTACAGGGTCATCCAGATAGGTCCATACATTTGCTACAATTCCATTGAAAGCATATCATATAAAAAATAATAAAGACTGAGCTTTGAAATTTTACACTTTCATCACTAAGAAAAGGAAGATTGAATTCTTATTCAATATAGTCGTGTTTGACGACGACTGTTGCCTGTCTCGTTGGCGGAACTTCACTACCACACAGATGATCTCCACTTTTCTCATGGTCAAGCCTTAGTGCCATTTTACTGTCCTCCTTGACGGTCGTAGCGCTATAATGAAACATCTTAGGTACAAGTCTGTTCTTCAATTCTCTCCAACCAAAGTCCAAACAGTTCAAGTCTCGTGAGTTTGATGTTGGCATTAGAAAGACACATCGGACTTCTCAACCAAGTCGACGGGTTTGCGCACCATGTGGGCGATGTCAAGCCCCGCCGCATGATATATTCGTAACCTTCAGCCCTGCCATTCATCCATGAGATAACTTCAACCTCAAGAGTGTCACAGTAGAAGTTGGTATTCACTTCTTTGCGGTTGTAGAAAAGTTAAAACGTCGTCCTAAATGGGGATTACTCGGAGAACCATGACACTGATCAGATTCCTTGTCGTTATTGTGAGTTCTATGGCAGACTTCAGGAAGACGGACCAGCAGTCGTTATGTATGTTGATTGTAAAATTAGTCTGTTGATTGTAAAATTAGTCTGTTGATTGTAAAATTCTTCTAGTCAGAAAAGATTCAATCACCAACCCATTTCTTTTCGTCCAGATCTCAATCTTGTTGCACCTCTTTAGGTTAACTTCCTTCATCTTCCTGGTGAGAAAATGTTTTTTACCTTGCAAGTAAGATAGGTTCTTATCCTTGCCGGCTCTCTGAATTGCTAACCTGCTGCCAGCCCTCTCTCTCTCTCTCTCTCTCTCTCTCTCTCTCTGGCCAATTTCAAAAAATGCACTGTTAAATTGGTCTTGATGCTTCTTTTAAGGCCAGCCAGAGAGTGGAGTGTGCGAATTCTATCATTTATTGGCCCGTTGGTGGCTCTTTGCAGACATCGTAAGCTATTTGACGGGAATCCATGAGGGATTTTGCTATAAAGTTTGAAGTGTAACTTGCATGAAGTCGTTCACATATACCTAAACGTTTGACCTTCTTCGAGGCTTAATTCTACGCCGACAAAACAGAAATCCAAGTGTTTCCCTCCCGATACAGCGAGCAGTAATTGGTGTACCTTTTCCCTTTCTGTAGTATAAAGACGTCATCCATTCAAGGTCAACATCGGGTACGAATTTATTTGAATAAATGTGTGTAAAATGTCATAGTTCTGTCAGACTTTACCGCTACTAAGCAGGATTCTTTTAACTAGGAGTTATGCATATTTTTTTCACTCATTTCATACGCACATAACTCGCTCTTATGAAAATATCAGGACTTGAACCGTTCGTATTCCTTAAGAGTTCTGAATACGATTTTTGTTGTAAATTTACTTAACAGTAAACTTCTTTATTATTAAGTTCTGTTTAGGATGACAAAGCAAAACAAACCTAATTCCAAAATTCGAGTATTGTAAATGAATTAATTGTATACAACTGAACTCCCATTGCCAGCGATATATTATCTTAGATTTTTAATGGGGTATCACATCCCATAAATGAACACGTATTTTCATCTTGCATGGTCTTCTGACAATTATAACTTTGATATCATGTTCATATATTGCGCACTTGAACTATGAACTAAATACGTCACTAAATGAACAGGATTGTGTATCGAATTGTAATTAGCAAATATTACTTCATAAACCTGCGTGGTAAAATCAAATGAGTTTAATTAGATATCATAATTTTATTCTTTTTATCTTAATTTTTTCATTTCTTGCGAATCTGTATTCACGTTTGCATCACCGATTTTTTCTGAAATTTTTGCTAGCATGATAGTGCCTCTCTCCCACACTACCCTCAGTATTATGTCACAGCTAGCTTCTCTTACACTACCCTTACTCTCTGTGACAGATACTCTCTCCCACACTACCCATACTCTGTGACAGATACTCTCTCCCACACTACTCTCAGTGCTCTGTGACAGATACTCTCTCCCACACTACCCATACTCTGTGACAGATACTCTCTCCCACACTACTCTCAGTGCTCTGTGACAGCTACTCTCTCCCACACTACCCTCAGTGCTCTGTGACAGATACTCTCTCCCACACTACCCTCAGTGCTCTGTCACAGCTACTCTCTCTAAAAACCCTCACCTTCATGACCTCCACCCTCGCAACCCTCACTGCTTTAATACTGCAACTTCAAAACGAAATTCGTACCCTCATGAAGAAATGAGGATCAGCAAAGAGCCTGAGACACACCACGCGAAGTGCTTATTCTAATAGTCTGCTTGGTAAATGAGTTCCTCTCCAAGTCACAGTGGGACCTGCCTCACTTAATGAAATAACAAGACGCTCCCTTGTCCCACCCGTTGACCTCATCGACCGTCGTGAGCACAAGTGTCAAGATCTCGTGAGCGCAATTATAATTTATCACTACACAATTGCACGGGTCTTATCACATTCAGAAAAATTGGAGACCCAAGATAATTATTGTAAGTAATGACCACAATTTATGGCGGAACACATGTGCCAGTAAATTTTTTGCGAACTTAAATAGGATTCATTCATTCGAGAAAATGACAATGGGGATGCAGACTACCTTGTCTCGTGGAAGACATTAAGACGAAAATAAATCTTCACGAATGAAGGCCAATATTTTATATTTTTTAATGTAATTTTATTTTTGCTAGCGAGTTTCGTTTCCGCGCATCTCTCTAATTTCTTAGCATTGCCTCTTTTATTGTGCCTGGTCCACGAGTAATTTTGTAATCTCTGCACTAACTTCCCAAGAAATTGCTTGTAAGAATTGCTTGTAAGAAATGCCGTATTTCTTCGAAAAACTAGAATTACTTAGAAAAAAACGCACCAAGATTCAATTACAAAGGCATACATGTCGTCCCGAGTCCTGAAAGAAGTAAATTATTCTTAACAGAGCTCCAAAAGAGTTCTGAACGCCCAATGCATTGCGCAATTACAGCAACAAAAACTTCGTCTCAAAATTTCCTTGGCACTTCTAGGCAGTCAGCATACAACCTTTTTGATTCTGAATAATTTTCCTTCTCTGAACTGTCGTGTATAAATCAGGACTGCCTGTTTTTGTTTATTGTATCAATATTTAAGTTGATCATTCTGAAAGAGCCGTGCATTGGTAAAAACAGAGTATTTTGAAAGCTGCACAGTCATAAAATTTTCCGTTCAATTAAATGAATATTGCCTGCATATTAACAAATTTTATAAAACGGATGACTTCATCTTCTCAGAAATTCCAGAGTTGAGAAATGCGAGTCAAAAATCAAATTAGGTTATTCTTTTTGTTTGGCTTCACTCGCACAAACTCCAAATTTCTTCAGAAGTTTTGCATCAGAATCTCGGAAGTTGGGCTGGGACTTAGGACAAGGTCTTGTTTACTTGTTGTCTTCAGATGGAGAGCTTAAGCTTCGATGAATCGAACTTTTAGAGCTTCTGACGTGATGGATCCGCTGGACTTGGGCTCACAACCAAGGTCCCTTGTCTTCCTGCCCAAGATTCAGTCCAGCTCAAAAGATATCCATTTCTTTCCATAAACTGAATAGGTTCTAGAACCTCTCAAATGGGTGAGTCGTTTGTTTTAGTGACTGCCATTGACGATAAGAACTCAAAGCCTGGACGAAGTCAAGCAAGGAATGCTGACAACATTTTTTTCACATTTGAGTTTTTGAATTTGTTCTTTAAACGTTTACCACTGCAGTTGAGGCTATAGAATATCGCTGCATAATTTATATTTTAATTACGGCTCAAGTCACATTCAATATCTGTTTTCTCCTCACATAAAAACATTTAGTTGAATGTACATTTTTCGTAGAATTGCGCTTATACAAGATGATGATGCAGTATTGCTGAAACTCAACTGTTAACACATTGACCCTAAATTGTAGATGGTGGCTACGTGTACACCGCGATGCCGCCTCGAGATGTGTGTCGTTTCATCTACGATCATATTCTAAAGATTTTTTCGTGAAAATAAAAGACGTTTGAATGTACATTATGTGCAAAATGCTCCTAAAAAATTGATACAAGTGACTTTATTACTACAATGAGTTATGAGAAGTTATCAGAACTCAATATTTTAGACTAGCTCGAACGAAAGTGTGCGCAAAAATTGAGCACATGAAGTAAAAATTTTGAATGTAAGTTGTATTTTAATGTTTACATTATTTTTAAGCTTCTACAAGCATGGCTCAATTCTCAACAAACTTTGCTCGCATGCACATGCTTCGTTGTTTTGTGTTAAGTTAAAGACTGTCAACGCTACAAACTCTTCATTAAACGTCAAACTTGTACTAGCGGGTAGAAATCTAACCACAAAATCACATTTTTTGCATGAATTCAGTTGAAGAAGCATTTCGACTCGTAATAAATTCGAGAGCGTTATCTTACCGCTCCACGTAAGCGGCGAGCGTATCATAGATACGGCGGGATCACCGCATAGATCAACACAGTGACGGGTATGGGGGAAGGTACCTCTTTTATGGTCATAGAAACGAGCAATGCCACCGACAGACTTTCTTTTACGAGTCAAAAAGATATTGACAAATAATTTATTGTTCAGTATACAATGGATCGAGTCATACACGCTCTTTAACATTGCTTTCAATAAAAAAGTGAAAATCTAAGGGATAGCGGAAGAAAAAATGAAAAAATTTAACAAAACAGCCTTATAAGTGCAGGATGACAGGTTACGAAGTATACTGTAATTCAGAAAAAATAATGGCTGAAAATTATATTTCTTTTCGAGGTTTGCACCGCAAGAAAACCCAATCTCTGTGTGCATGTCACGGAAATTGCTTGCCCCCACGCAAAGTTTCGAGTTTTGTGCAGCTTTTCGTGTGAAGTGAAACTTATTGCGTCTTTAGAGGGCGACGGAAGCGCTTGCGGTGTGGCAAACATTTGTACGACTACTGCTCTCAAGAAATATCTTAAGAAAAGATATTTCTTTCAATATTAATGATACAACGGGCAGGGATGTTGAAAATATCTTCACACAATGTGTTCATGTGTTGAACATTGTTGTTCTCTGTTGAGAATGAAATGTTTAGCTGGTTTCAGAAAAAAGTTTAACTAACGACAGTTTTAACCGTTAACGCTGGTAAGAAAAGAACGAAATTAAGAAGCAAAACATGTAAGTGTACCAGTAGAACCTAACTTTTAGACACGCTGCAGTGCCACTACAACAAGAAATTCATAAGTAAAGGCTTGGGCTTCTGAATCCAAATGTTCATATTCATCTCTTTTGGTTCAAATATAATAAGAACCATTCCATATGAAATGCTCATATTACATCCGCGAGAAATTACATTTGCTCGACAACTAATACTAATTTGCTCGACTAATGATAGTAATTTTGTTATTTGCCCTGAAAATAGATCAATTAGATCTGCATAATTAGACGCTCAGCCTTCATCGTCACCAATCATTTCCTTATGAAAGAATCACAGCAATCAGAGGTAAATTTTGAAGAGCAAACCCATATCCTGTCTCTGCTCCCTGCTGTTGAAACTATTAGTTAGTTATCGGTCACATCATCGAAGTAAGAATGCATCAAAATAGGACACCCTGCTCATCAAACAAGCTACTGTTGTTATTATTTTCTGCTTTGGCCTAAAAACAGCAAGTTGCTCGCATGATAAAGATAAGATTGTAACTAGAAACAGAGGTATACACTAATCTAAACATAGTAGTTTTATACATAGCTATGCTAGAATGACAAGGATGGAAATATCAGCAGTTATAATATAATTGACTTTTCTTGCTTCCCGTACAACCTACTTCAAAGATTTTATTTACTAAAAACATACTCAATTCTTTCTCATTGCAATTGAAATGTACCAAAACTGGAAGTAAATACTTTCAGTTACCAACGGCTAATACCCTGTTCAATTTTTTTCAATTTCTTTTATAATACGCAAAAACTGGAACAAAAGTGTGTACAGGGTGCGGCAACATAACTTATTTTTTCAAAGTAAAATGCATTTAAAAAAAGGAAGTTATGTTGCCGCACCCTGTACATTACTCCAGTGTGAAGACAAAAGGCGTTAGGAGAGCGGTCAACCTTTCCAAATATTTTCTCTGCTGAGCTGAGTCATTCTTTAATCTGGTCGAGATCTCCCCGTGATCCTCCTTAATGGTGCTTTCATGATAACTTTGATTGTCATCATAAATCTGCTCAAGATGTCATCCTGAACAGCCATGACAGTGTTGCAATGACAATGGGGTCGGTCATTCAAATTTTAAAATGAACGTATCTGTTAAAAATACTTGCCTGATGTTCACTAATGGGGCTTTAATGATAATTGTGATTATCATCGTTATTTAATAAAAACTCTTTTCGAGATCCCTGCCTGATCCGCCCTGATGATTTTCTGATGACAACTGTGATTGCCACCATAATGAGACCTCGAGGCATCCTGACTTCCCACGTCGAAAACAGGCTCTCGAAAAACAGTCAACAGTGGAATGAGCACCAACCATTTTTCTGCTTTCTGCATTCACATGAACGGTAAAACGACAGTGCAATCAAAATTGTTCCCCGGAGTTATGCTGTTTTCGTGGGAGAATAACTTACCTGAATAACTGGTAAGAGAATAACTCTTGAATAACGTGAGAGAATAACTTGCGTGAATAACTTGCTGTGAGAGAATAACTTGCCTGACTCACATAACACCTACAATAAATGTGTGCTTGAACTGTTCGGCCGGGGATCACGATTTCAAAAAAGCAATGATAAACTCAATATTGAAATTCGGGTGGGCTGTCAATTTTTAACTCGTTCTTCTCATGTTCTTGTTTAACAGAAAAGTCCTCTATTCAACGTTACATAAATATAAACATTGATACTGCTCTAAAAATAACCGAAGACGAACTTACGATGCAATTCGAATGGGATCTATGCGAATTTTGAAAACGCTCAAGTTTTTCTTGAGAAAAAACTATCGAACTGTTGGACATCTGTAAAACTGGTCTCGTTCAGCTGTCATTCCAACGTCTGCAGAAGTGACAGGTCTAAGCGTCTGCAGAAGTGACAGGTCTATCAACTGCTGTTCAGCAGCAAGCTTGAGATCAGCCTCGCTCTCTCACGTGAAGGAGAGATGCAGCGGAAAAATTTTGGCAGCCTTGCATCCTGTGCTTCATCTTATCAAAGTTTTTACTCTGTGTGTACTTGAGTTTTCAATAATATTGAATTAAATGCTATGAAACTGAAAAATATGAACACACGTCTTTTGTGTAGCCTTAATAACCCAGTTTCGCATCTACTACACTCAATTTACTGGAGCAAAAATTAAGTTTTATACTCAACTTATACTCAACTTATTTACTTATTTAAAAACTGCATTCATTTAATCTGCAAAGACTTACTTCTGCCTAAACATAACACAGTCTATATAAATTTGTACCTATCATAAAAACTTCTTCAATTTTCAATGATGTGGATATTAAAAGCAACAGAGTGGTGGTATCTTATACCAATTATTGAAATATTTCTCTGACAGCATGGGAATATTTCTGCAACAAAACGATGTTTATTTGATGCTAATGAGAGTTGTTCTTATCTTCCAATAAATATTGGAATATCTGATGGTAGCCGTACATATCTATGAAACATAATGTAAGCCACTGTACGTGTCTTCAAAAGTAACAGAGAAGTACTGTTAGTCGTTAGTTTACATCAGAATGTTATCTTAAAAAAATATCTATAAAAACAATGCTGTTAGATGATGGAGAAAACTGTGTTCAGGGATGCAAAATATCTCCCACTCTTGTTACACAGAGCGTCATCATGTGTACACTGCAAGACTACACCGCCTACATGACCCTTGCTACGTCGCATACTTAGCTCTACTGCCTCGCAATGTTAGCAATGAGTAAACACTCGATTTTCTATCATTTTTATCATTGTCTCATCTTACTGGTTATTATATAGGGCTTAATAAAGGAGACAACACTGATAAAAGGTTTACTACACGTAGGCAGTAAATTTGCTGAAAATAATTATTTTCCTCAAGCTATTTTTCAGTTATGTCGGTATCCTCTAACAAAACTTATACGCAACAATAAGCTAAGATTCATAGTAAAGTAAAACCAACAGGCTCTTTGAAGTCGATTACAAATTCTACGTTTTCGAAAGTACTCGACAATTTCAATTTTTCCTCTACAAAACACTGGATTTTGTCGTCGTTAGTCGGCGAAGGACTCGTCCATGCGGCTGAAGTATGAGCCTTTAACGGTCTAACTCACTGGCAGATAGATCGCTAAATCTGTCTCCTTCGCGATGATTTTCGACAAGGCGCATTTTGGTGTTTTGTGCACTGACGATACCTAATATTGGGGACGTAGAGCAGGTTTTGCAGCCGGGTGACGAATGGGCTGTGCAGAGACCCCTGTCTTCCTAAGTCCTTTCCCTCATTATTAATCTGCCGAGACTTAGAGCAAGTCCAGCTTTGGTGAGTCACGGTCACAACCCTAATGCTTGAATTAAACTAACTCTTTTATATCTGAACTATCATGTACTGGAATGAGTAATAATGAGAATCTAAGTAGAAGTTTTATGGAGGTTAAGAGGCACGGAATGCTAAATTGCAGCTAGCAACTACTTCCATGTAACTGATCAAAGTTTATCTTAAAAATGTGACTATAAATACCTTAAAAGTAGATTTGAAATTCGTGTAAACTATAATCTATATCCGTGCTGAGAGGATTAATCTGAAGTTGATGGAAGTAACATGGTTATGAAGAGACTTGCTCCTGTGCCTACAAATATTTTTATGATATTACCAAATGTGTTTGGTACTCGTTTAATGTTTTTATCATCAAATTATGTTGCCTGAAATCCTTTCCCAACTTATATTCATGTTGTCATTCTCGATAAATGGTCTGTTAATTAAATTAATAAAACAAATAACTGAAATAAATAATAAATGCATCATGATAAGTTTTGTTACTAAAATGCTTCAATGTATGAAGTGTTGTGATATTATTGTAAATTAGTACAAGCCAGTTTGTGTTACTCAATGAAAGTCTTATGTACCTAAAAATAGTTAATTAATGGAAGGTTTGAACTTCTGTTCCAGAATTTTTTATTCATAAAATGAAAAAACTACGAAAACAAGTCACCGAATATGATATTTTTTTCTAATTAAACATCAAATTTTTCCCTCCCAGAAGAGCTCAACAGTTGAAATTTCGGGTGAAAAATTAGAACTATAAATTTCTTTTAGAAATAACACGCAAAATTGCAACATGTGTGCAAAGAATACGCATAAACGTTGTTCAAAAATCTTTTTCTTGTTAACTATGCCGAGGCTTGAAAAAGTTCATGTGAAACCTGACACCAATGAATTTACTTCAAAAATACTATTTTCTAGTACAGTTAACTTGCGAAAGAACAGCATTCCGTCACATTTTGATGACACCCAATAACTAAAGAACATAGCTGCCATTTCCCCTATTTTTTCATTGTCTGCGGAGTCTTCTAGCAGTTTTCTAAACCCAGGACGCTGTTTAGTTGCTCGCCACTCTTTTCTTGCCAAGAACTTGCCAAGAATTTGCCACTTCTGCTTTGCTTTGTCGTCGTTTAAAAATCAATGACCCTCTAAGGTCTCCAAACCATAAATCTGCTCGGTGGTCTCGGAAATATTGCTGTCCCATGAATTTTTGGTGTTTCTAAAGACCCTGAACAGCGAAACAGAAGCTGGCTTGGCGTCCGCGTTTTGTAAATTGTTAGAATGAACTTCACTATCTCCTTTCCAAAGGAAATTTTATCATTGAATGAGAGATTGGTGTGTATTTAATATTTCGTGAATTTTTTTTGCATTTTTTAAGATTATTACATTCTTAAAACGAGTTATGAAGACCACAGATAAAAATTTGAAATACAGCATGGTAGGTTACTTCGGTGTAATGTAATTTTGTTGATGAAGAAATAGTGAATAAATCTCCATGATTTGAAAAATATGACTGATGATGACGGTACAGTGTATTTTTATTCTTTCAATGATGCAGCCTTAGGGATCAATAGAATAATAAAGACCAGTCAATATTGCTCATTTTCGAAATAGGCCTTTTTACGACCCTTCAATTCAACCAAATCTAAATCTGCGTTAAATAAAGACTCATCTTATTTTAACTCACCGCAGTCAATTATAACGAAACATAACTTTGTGCTTCAAATACCAATAGAATAATACAACATCTAATAAATTAGCCTAGTAAATAGAATAAAGAATGCAACAATTTTCATCCCTGAGCTGCATGGATTCCGCACACAGCAGGTCATGAGCTATCAGCCAGCAGAGACTTAGTGGCGCTTATGGGTGGATAAACTCAGATCCAGGCTTAATGCAAGAGCATGAACCAGTCATCACAAACAAGCCCTCGGTTACCTTTCTGCCAAACTAACCGAAACCAGAAAAAAGCAGAAATAGAAAGCATACGATTTGTAAAATAAAATTATTTGACTGTGAAGTGTGAACCCAATTTGGTTTGCCTTGCATCACTGATTTGTACCGTCTTCATTCAATGTCAATTGTACCTGTTTTTGATTTATAATTTATTTTTGTTCGAAGAAAAACCATGGTTTTGAAGTGAACGATAGGAGCGTCAGCAAATATTTTTTAAGAACTGAGTTACTATTATTTTCCAGCACAAATTTTTTCAGCACTACCTTGAAATTCACTGATGATCAAGAAGAACCTAAATATGAACTATGACGGTCATTCAACATTTACGGACGTTGAGCGTTATGCTTTGAGAGAATAAAATTCATTAAAAACAGTAGTGTTTAAACTTTTTAAATCACGAACCATTTTCAAACTCTCCCAGTATATTTCAAGAACATAATTCGTCACTCATTACCTGTTTTCTTAGCATATTCCACTGTGTTCCTCAGGTCGATATGCGCCTTCGAAAACAGATTTGCCGCTTGAGGACACAAGCTGTTGAGCTGTAGCCAGCAGCGTCTGAGCCTCTTGCTGAAGTATCATTTGCATAGAGATCCTGGCTACGACAAACATCATCTAACATAATGGAGTTGTGTTCAACTAAAATGTACCGATACATTTAATCACTGCATAAACATCACGTTGGATCAAGTTTTCGTATTAGAGCAGTGGTTCCCAACCTTTTTGTGATCAAGTACCACTTGGAGGTCCCGTACAGTCGCCGCATACCACCAGGTTCCAGAGAAACTAAATTCGATCAGATATCACTTAATTTGCATAATTGCACAAGTAGAATACGCAAATCAACTAAGATTTGCTAACTACAAATCGTTGCCAGATTATCCTGTGTTAGGCAGTAAACATTTTTGTGAAGTAAAAAATAACAAAATAAAAATTGTTCATCACCCCGAAAGTGTTCGCGTACCACCTGGAAGACCCTCGCGTACCACAAGTGGTACGCGTACCACAGGTTGGGAACCACTGTCTTAGAGTATGAAGAAGATCAGTATTAATACAAGGCTGGTTGTGCACAATTTTTTGCCACAGTTGTTAAGCTTTAACGAAACGCTACTCTTCAACATCCTGTTATACTGCTATGTATTTAGAGAATTTAGAGCAACAATTGTTCTCCAAAAATAATAATACACGAGACCAGGAATTTCTGAGAGCATGCAGAAATATTTTCGAACATTGACTTCCCTCATAAACTGACTAGAGCTCATCTTCGGGGCATACACTGTTCAGTAATTTGACTATTTTATGAACTTCCGTTAGTACACTGTGTTCAAATTTTAAATTCTGCATTCTCTTTCACTATCGATTGCATTGATCAAATTTTGTTATTGTTCTACGAAAGTTTGTTTTAACATACAAAGATTTACATGTTCCTAATATTTAAGGTAGTAATTCAACTTCAGATGTAATAATATAACGTTTAGATCCTGGAAATTAAGTTAATCACAAGGGCTTTTGGCGTCAATTAACTTGGCAATGCTGCGGTATAATCCAGGGAAATTGTTTTGAAATGTACGATGAAAATATTCCACAGCTCAAACAAACTCCTAAATATATAGTTATCTTGTGTTGTACATGTAAAATTATTTATTTAATAAACCTGTCAATATCTTTCTCTAATGTTCGCATTTGAATTTTTAACTTTCTTCCTTCGTCTTACACCTCACATGCCAGCCTCCAGTTCGAACTTCTGACCTCACAATTTTATTTAAATATGCATAAACAATGTTGAAATTATCTGACTTGTGCACACCGATCCTCCAGTGGGTTGAAAAATTAGTCAATCCTAATTGAAGTTAAAATACAGATAACACTTTATATAGGGTCAACTTTCAAATCCTGTAGATATGAGTTACTTATTTATTTTTCCATTTTTGTATCATATCAAAACGACGATAACGACACTTAGCTTTTTGAGTCATCTACGTCTTTATTAATGCAGTTTCCGTGTTTATTATTCTTGCTGCACTCGTGGATTGCAATTATACGTAGTTGTTGTACATCCTAAGCTGCAGGCTCATTAATTCCAATGCATACCTACACGGGCAAATCTAATTGTTTAATCAAGTCTTCCTGCCTCATTCAACGGTGCCTATTTACTACAATAATAAAGGCAACCTCAGGTACTTGGAAGCTTTAGAATAGATTACGTTAAGAGCAAGGCATCGTGCCTGCGTGTGTTCCCGCTAAATTTAAGAGAGTAGTCACGAGATGGACGCTCCATTTGTGGCCAAGACTGACCAGGGGAACACGGCTCACCATGCTGACGTTGACCTTAGAAGCCGTGCCCCCTCGTAGCAAGAGTTAGAGTTGCTTCACCGATGTGGTTTGGTATGAAAATTTATTAGTGCTTTGAAGCGATACTTTGTTGAAAGTTTTACTAGTGTAACCATGTTTCAATGACTCAAATTTTGGGGGTTCTGAATTATGAAGTAGGTCATTGTATCTCAACGAACTTGAAATCTTATTTAGTTTTAAAAAAATCAAATTTTCACTGATTTAATCAATCACAAATCTTCTGATTATAAAAAATCTCAAATTTTAAATCATTCAAATGCATTTCAACTTTTGAAATTCTATATTACTGATATAAAGCTAGTTAAACATACACTGAATTTCTGTGACAACAGGATCGGTCAGTAGAGTATGGCATTGTTCAAGCTTAAATGGTGTTAATAACAGTACATCATTTATGAGGGCAGTATTTGGACGGGTAGTCGAATATGTACACATAAATTTGATCCCTTAATTTAAAAAATGATAATGACCTGTAATTATGAAAACGATTATGAGACGTATGATATTACATTTCTAGGAAAGTTAGAAAACTTCTGCTATTGAATTCAAATTGATTCAAGAGGACCAAAAAATTTGACACTAATAAATTTAGAGATACTACAAGATATTCTTGGCAAACCAATTTAAGTTTGCATCAAAATGCAATTATTTTCATCCATACATTATTGGAAATTCAGTATCGGGCTTCTGATCATCTTTCTATGGGTACGCAATCCCTCACGACGTCGCAATTCACTGTAATTAAGGGATGTAGAGCGTAACCAAAACATCTGCAGTTGAATGTTCGTTGATATTCCATGTGGGATGTGATGACGAAATCTCCTTGGTCTCATACATTGAGAGGAGCTTCATTGTGCTGAGTCAGCGGCTCGCGAGCTCTTGCACAAGAAGTATCTTTTGAAATACGTCTCAAGGAGTAAAGAGCTTTAGCTAAGTGCTCTCTGGAAAGGAGACCAATCCCATTTTTGCAGGTCATTGACATTGCAAGCGGCCCAGATATCATCGAGAGGAGAAAGTAAAATGAAAAAGACAGACAAGGTGGAGAAAATAAAAATATTCGAATGCCTTCACCGAGTCAAACCTCAAACTCCACTCGAATTCCATCACCACAAAATTCGCTGACGCTGACATCGGAAACACATCAAGGGAGGTAGAAAGGCATGTGCTTAGATGCTTCCATTATTGGAAAAGGGAAGTAACTACGGTCCGCAAAATAAAGTGAATTTAATTTTTTAGAAATGAGGTTAAACGGACATTTTGAAACGGAATAATGATCTGAAAAAATCAACAATTCAATACCATTTACTGGGTAATACAAACATCGTAGACCAATCTTCCATGAGAATCTGTTCGAGAGTCTTGTCATATAACTGAAGTTATGAAGATTGAGAGCCTCGGAGTATGAAGAGTTAATTAGATTTCAACGAGAAAACTTCGCAAAGGGCTCAAACTATGGAAAATCGAATCACGCAGTCAAAACAGACTCATTCGGAGTAGGAAGGTTCAAAATATGGGATAGAAAACTACGATGTAATTCAAATTTCAATGTTAGTTATTCCAATGGAATGAAAATAATTTTGCACAGAATTCAAGTTTTGCACGGAACGTAAAGTTGAACTGTTGTTCTGCATCGGTAAATAGCGAAGTGAAATTTCCAACAGGTCAAAAAGAATTATAGTTTCACTGTATTTGTGTGATGTGTACGCAAACTCTTGCAGTCTGTAATCAAGTATAGATCTGGTTAACAAAACGTAATATCAAAGGTCCATTCCTGAAAGTATCCGTGGTATTTATAAGTGGAAGCCGTTTATTTTAACCATAATTCTAAGAATCCACTGTCTAGAATTAGTTTAATGGAAAAATAGTGTCATTATGCATTGACTTCCTAATGCAGGTTTTATTATTTATCTCAACCAGTCAACGATGTATTTAAATTAACAATTAAAAATAAACATTATTGATTTTGAAATGTATAAGCACAAATTATGTTCATGTGACTTTCTTAAACCTCTTTTTCATTATAGTTGTTGAACGAACAATTCCACTGCCTTAAAATTCACCCAACGTTAATTTTCCTCAGGTTCATTTTCGAAGATCGAAAATTGCAGAACTTTGGGAGTCGAAAAGAAGATTTACAGCCGAGATAAGATCGAATATCATACCGATGCGGTGATCATAAAAAGCTAATAAAAAAGCGATGAAAGCCTCGAGAGTTCCTTTCCACATCGATAAATCTAGTGCAAGACGCGGAGTAAAATCTTTTGAAATATGGAAGCAATAATTTCATAAATGATTTGAGCTGGAGAAATGAAAATCCCTTTAAAATTGGGAAGATCGAAACCCTATTAACATATCGATGACATGATGTGTGAGGTGCAAACTTGGTTCCAATAATACCGCATTTATGAGTCCTTTTGAGACGATGGTGATTTTCTGCTGACACCGCACGCTGTCTTCATTTGTGACCATGAATTGAGCAGATCAGGAAAAAGAACATTTGGATTTACACTTCTGAATGAACTTCCGTCATTCGGTTTCCTTCTCGTTTAAGCCACAGTGAACGTCGTGAGAAATATAAACAGGAAGATCTATACTTTTCGTTGCTGATGGCAGTTGGAAGTATGGAGGGGTTTTTAAAAGAGGGGAAAAAAGTCTGCTTAAGATGATCAGCGATATTGTAGCAAAAGTCAGTTCGCGAAATTATTGTTTAATTCTACTCGGCATTTTATTATTGGAAAGAATGTGTCAACAGTATTAAAATAGCATGACTATGTACTCTTATATACGATGTGCGATAATGCACTGAAATTTGGTCATTCCAGAACTCTTATTACAAAATTTTCATAACTACACCCAGATAATCATAATTTTAACAACTATCCCTCTGTAGGTATAGGAATTCGCTACAGCGATGTACGCAATAATTTGTACAGATTACTATATGCATTTTGACTCACATTTCAATGGTATATTAGGCGAGCTCTGTTATATTGCTCGTAGTGAAAAAGGTAGTCTGTTATGAGAAGGTGGATTCTTAAGTAAAAACAGAGACCCAAGCAATCTCATCTACCAGAGCGTGAGAAAACAGTCACACAAACACGTCAGGACACAAACTTCCGAGTTCTTGTCTTTCTAAGTACAATTATAATTATGGTTTGTAGCCACTCATGAACTGCTTTTGGTATAAAATAATTCATCTTGATAAAATAGTTCTTCAATAACGTATTGCTAAGCCATCAAAAAAATTCAAGTGTAAGAGAACGCGCGTTTAATATTTTTCCATCACTTCATTCCATACATGAGAGCGTTGAGACGCCGAGAAGCTGATGGATCTGTTACCAGCTGTCACCTGCAGTGACAAGCAATGATTGCCTGCCAACTTGATGTGTCAACAAATATATTATTAACAACATCAGTGGTGTTGCGATAAGGTTCTGAATAAATAAAGCTCTCAAAGGATTCATCAAGCTCGTGTTTGATGCCTTAAGATAACTTATTTCAATTGCAGTACCAAGCATTTCACCAGTGCCTACAGCAGGTAATTTTCTCATTAACTAGTATTTACAATAACATTCAGGCGTCACAAATTTGGAATAGAACTCATTAAACTATGCAATCATTTTGCCATTCAGCCTTTTTTGTGAGTTGCTTAAAATAAATGTAGTTGTTTCGTATTAGAAAGCTTGCGTCCATACTTATGAGAGCTCATTTTAAATTCTGCAATGAACATTGTTGCTTAGATGAAAATTCCAGTCTTCTAAGGTCTCAAACTTCTTAAAGGTTTTATAAGTTGTCACGTAAGGGACATTTTTCGAAAATGTTTAAAGTTTAAGTAGCATTCGTCGTATTTTTCCCAGAAAATAAAACTTAAGTTTCATATATCAGAAAGAAATAAAGAATTACAAGAATTAGAAAATAATATATTGTATTTTTCGACAGTTGTAGTTAGTTATAGTTATAGTTTATTTTTCAACAGGTTAACAGCTTTAAGTGCTTTTCGGAACCTGCTGTACAGCAAATCAAGGCTGATGGTAAGTGAGACTTTCTCAAATTAAAATTCCGTGCCAATTGAAACTTCTCAAATACTCTAATCATAGATTATCTGTTTAAATCATTCAAAAGTTATCGAAGTTATCTGATCAGTAGTTTGAATCACTACAAATGATCTGTTGACTTTTCCCTTTACTGTTATTCAGTACATCAGGCAGGTGTAAAATATACGTGTTCTAGACAAAAACTTGACCAAATGTAGAGTTAAAAGTGTTTAAACGAGACAGTTTCAATCCTACCTTATCTTCATCTTTCTTGCACCAACCACTATGAACTGATTCATTTCAGGCCATAACTTACATTTAGCAGTATGTATCATAGTTTATCGTTTAAAGCTGACATAAGATTTACGATAAAAGGTTGTAGAAGATGTTTAAATTTATTTAATGAGTCTTGCCGTCGAGATGATCTGAGCAAGCCTCAACAAAGGATATTGGAAGGTCTGCAGAATAATTGCTTCGTAGAAATTCAATCTAATATTTTTCCTTATAAACACCCGTAATTAATTCTGAACGAGGCTGTTCAGTAAACAACATAAACTCGTTATTAAAGCAGTAGAGTAGACGAGAATGAGAACCAAAGCTGATAGATTTCAGCAGCTTTTCGACGTCTATTCCTGCTACAATATGAACATGTGCTAGCTGGATGAATTATTAGAAATTGCACTAAGAAAGTACTCTTTGACGAACATGAAGAAGATCTTAAGGAAAAATACTAATCCTATTGAGAAGGCAGGAAAGCCGTGGCAGGAAAATGGGATATTGGAAATACAAGTCTCATGGAGGCTTCAGACATTACTAGCGCGAATAAACTACTAAAGTTACTAATTGATCTCTGGTCCAAAATTAAGGTGCAATCATGAAATGAACGTTGAATGCAACATTTCCCCATCTCCATTTCTAACTAGATGTGAGTCAGCATGTGTCACACTTCGATCAGCTAAAGCATCCAACCAGTGAAACATAAGAAATCATGGTTTTATATTGCCTGTTACCAGTCACTGTTTAATATTGCCTGTAACCAGTCACTGTTTTATATTGCCTGTAACCAGACACTGTTTTATATTGCCTGTAACCAGTCACTGTTTTATATTGCCTGTAACCAGTCATTGTTTTATATTGCCTGTAACCAGTCACTGTTTTATATTGCCAGTAACCAGTCGTTTTATAAAGTCAGACAACAGACACACAGGTTTACGAAGGCAACAATGACTTCACTGTAAGATGCAATTTCTGCTGGAGCATACAATCAAACTGAAGCAGCTCCAGGCCACGTATAGCCACCGGTTAACCTCCAGACCAAAATATTTACTCGGAGTAGGGAAAGAAAAACAAATTTATTCCTAATCGTATTCTTTCAATGAGAATCAGCGAAGATTCTGTTATTCATTCCCTAAATTCCATTGCAGAAACACAAAAAGATTTTGGCTTGTAGTATTAAAAAATACTATGTATTTTAGAAGATGTGTGCAGTACAGTCATTTAAACGCTTAGCATGCTGCCCTTTGTGTGGAATTATGTTTTGGTTATTAATATGTGTTAATACTATTAACAGATGATAATAATATTCAAATATGCTAATGTTATTAACATGTGTTAATGTTACTAATATGAGTCGAGTATGTTCGTTTTTTTAAATCTACAAAATTGGCAATATGTGCCAATAATAAATAAAATAGAAATAGTCTTTCATAACACTTCACTTGAGGTTTATCAAACACGAGCTGGTAATTAAACCAATTTTAAATATGCAAGTAGTTCAGAATTGCTTCTGTCGTAAATCATAAAACTTGCTCTAAGTAAGTAGTCCAAAGTTTCTTTCGTCGTAAATCATAAAACTTGTTCTACGTAAGTAGTCCAAAGTTTCTTTTGTCGTAAATCATAAAACTTGCTCTAAGTAAGTAATCCAAAGTTTCTTTTGTCGTAAATCATAAAACTTGCTCTAAGTAAGTAGTCCAAAGTTTCTTTTGTCGTAAATCATAAAAATTGCTCTAAGTAAGTAATCCAAAGTTTCTTTTGTCGTAAATCATAAAACTTGCTCTAAGTAAGTAGTCCAAAGTTTCTTTTGACGTAAATCATAAAACTTGCCCTAAGTAAGTAATCCAAAGTTTCTTTTGTCGTAAATCATAGAACTTGCTCTAAGTAAGTAGTCCAAAGTTTCTTTTGTCATAAATCATAAAACTTGCTCTAAGTAAGTAGTCCAAAGTTTCTTTTGTCGTAAATCATAAAACTTGCTCTAAGTAAGTAGTCCAAAGTTTCTTTTGTCGTAAATCATAAAACTTGCTCTAAGTAAGTAGTCCAAAGTTTCTTTTGTCGTAATTCATAAAACATGCTCTAAGTAAGTAGTCCAAAGTTTCTTTTGTCGTAATTCATAAAACTTGCTCTAAGTAAGTAGTCCAAAATTCTTTTGTCGTAATTCATAAAACATGCTCTTAGTAAGTAGTCTAGAGTTGCTCCTGTCGTAAATCATAAAACTTGTGCAAAGTAACTAAGTTATCTCTCGTTACTGTAATGCTAAATTATAAAATTACGATATTTTAAGTTGTACTTAGGAAAAAGCTTATGATTGTAGTGCTTTTCTGAATAACTAGAAAAAGCACTAATGCACTGAAATTGAATTATTTTTACACAAATAAGAATCCAATATTCATATTTTAACGAATGCATACAGTAATTTTTTTTATATTCACGGCTTTTAAAATTTAATGAAGTTCAAACACATAAAAATATATGAGTCCCACACCTCCATAATCTATTTTATGAGCTCATAACACATTTACTTAGTTTATTTCAGCAAGGATATTGTCTAAAATTTTGCATACGATTTGTGTTCGTTCGAATTTCAATAGTTTAATATAAATAAACGAGCCTAAAGGAACAATAATGTAGCATCTACTGCTCATCACAGACGCTGTAGAACTACAGGTAAACAGCAGCTCTTGTTTAAATGTGGAATTTGTTCTTCTATTAAGGGTGATATTATTATGAAAACTTTAATTGATATATTCAGCCGCAGAACACTGAACATATGTTCATTTCACACGTACCACTCCGTAGTCTAAAGCTAAATGATCACGGGAGGACACGGTATTTTCTTTTTAAATAAAAGGTCCCGTAATTAGACAATTTATGGCGAGGATTCTAGACACCGCCCATAATTAGCACAGGATAATGGATTGCACGGGAGCCATCATGCTTTAGGTTCTGGCAATGACAGCAGAGAAAATGATTTTTATACGAACGAGTGAAAAGCTGAAATGATCTAATTTAAGCACACTGAATTTCAAATGAATACAAAACTTAGAGTTTAGGTTTCATTTTTCAATAGCAGAAACTTTAATTAACATATTGCATAATAATTGGTTTGATAGCGATAAAATTTCACATAATATTCAGTGTAAAATATTCATTTCACGGAAAAAACTAAGGTAATACATTGCTGGTGAATTTCAGAATCAATTTGCGTTGTATGTGCTGGTAAATTACTCGTTTATGCTTCAGGGAAAAGAAGAAACTTCATTAAGGATTAAATCAAGTCCACATCAATAATGCGTCCCACTAGATAATTGGAGACTTAGCCGGAGGATTAACGGCGAAGATCAAAGTTTTATCGGTTTAAATAGACCCTAAATGAAGCAGTAATAAATCAGACCCCAAAAATAAGTTCATCTTCAGACAGCTTAAACTTTGGCCGTTTGTTACAAACAGAAAATTGGTACCTGCTTTTTGTCGTTCTTTGTCTTTGAAGAAGACGAATGATCGCAATCACTTGCTCACCTGATAGCTTGTGCATCTAGGCTCATGATTGCATGATTTTTCTTATAGATACACCTGATACACTGAAGAACTGACCAGCTTTTACAAATACTATCTCTGATATACATTACCTCTATCAACAAATACAGACTTTTAATAATAGATATATCTTGAAATGTGAGTTACCGTTTTGTGTTTGGGATTGTTCAGTGCGAAGAAAGGTAGCGTAGCATTGAACAAAAAGAAAGGTAGAAGATAATACATTGAAGATAATTCTAAGGCTGTGACTTAATGACCACTAAATACACCCATAATAATAAGACTACGATCAACTTTTACCCTCAAGCTCCAATGAACTGTCCTCTGCTAAAATAGTTTGACTAAACCCAAAATCAATAGAAAACAAAACATTCCAGACGCATTTCAAAATGCATAGTACACATTATTGGTGTTGTCAAAAAAACTAAAAACGTATGGATTAAAAATACTGATAGTTAAATAAAAATAGACCGAAGAATAACTAAGAAAAATGACTGATATGTATAAATATTTAATCTAATATGTTACAAAACTACTTTATTCTCTATTAATTATTACTTGATGAAAAAACATTTAAAGGAGCCGCAGGTATGTACATATACAATAGCTAATAGTTAAATGTGTGTTTTAAAATCCGTAGAGTTTCATGACATCTTTCTGATCGTTTTCATTCGGCATTGTTTAGATGATTTAATTGCTGTGTTTTACGCTGCCTCAACTCTCATCTCATCAAGAAAATCTGCCTGAAAGCCATCTGATGTCAGGAGCACATGTCTGTGATGCTCTTTTTTCCCGTAGAATTTCACTTATTATTACACCGCTTTGTTCTTCCATGATGGATCATTCATTGGTGTATCAGTGTAACAGTCAGTGGTGTATCAGTGTAACAGTCATTGGTGCATCAGTGTAACAGTCAGTGGTGTATCAGTGTAACAGTCAGTGGTGTATCAGTGTAACAGTCAGTGGTGTATCAGTGTAACAGTCAGTGGTGTATCAGTGTAACAGTCAGTGGTGTATCAGTGTAACAGTCAGTGGTGTATCAGTGTAACAGTCAGTGGTGTATCAGTGTAACAGTCGGTGGTGTATCAGTGGGTGTATGAGAATATTTTGTAACAAAGCAAATAGTTACCCGAGTTCTAATCATGATCAGAGTTTAAAAAAATCTCTGTATGTTTGTTTTCCAACAAAGTCGCATAAGTTGTTCAACTTAAATATTAAAAAATATTTTAATTTTGCCAAATAATGACATATAAAACAATTTTTAACTGATATTATTTTAACTTAGACATTATAATTATGGTTAAAAAGTTAAAATTTCAAGTTATCAGCTTGAATTAAATTGTTAAACTCAAGTTCATTTAAAGGAATCCAACATGGACCATCGCCACACAGTACAGATTTTGTGCCAAAATGCTAGTCAAAATAATTTTTTAGGTTCACAAATAGATGATGTCCTCCTCGCAGCTTACAGAATTCACATCAGCCACAACGATGCAAGGACATACAAATCTTCAGGATTGTGAGTATTTCCGTGAAAAATTTTAGCTCGTCATGTTTCCATGCTTTGTAACGACGCTGTAACTACAACAAGGATTTGAGTTCTTCATTAAAAGAATATTATGTCATTCTGAAAGATTTTTTGCTGGACCTAGTCTGTTCATAATACTCAATCATTCGAAGTCACTTTTTCAGAAAATTTTACTCGGTTCATGCATTGTACGATATATAGGATTGGGATTACCAACAAATTGCTTTTAATTTAGTGTATCATGTACATCTTTTGAATTATAATTTACATGTTGTAGAAGACAGTGCAACGAAGAAGCTACGATACATATATATATATATATATATATATATATATATATATATATATATATATATATATATATATATATATATATATATATATATATATTGTTCGACTTCTTTATAATTTATCTCTAGATTCAGAATTCCTACCTCTTCCAATGACCTGCTTAATCCCCCTGACAATCTAAAGTTAAGTTAACATTTATTATTAGGGAAGTCCAAGATGACTTTCCATGTGCAGTTTACGACTGTTGCACTCAGGTGACTGTAACAAATGTAAGGTAAAATATTAACGTTGTGTGCACACTTTGAAGGTTATTTCTTTTTCTAATGAGGAATATTGATAGTCTTCAGCTTGACTTACTCCCTTTATCGCCACATGATTGCGTTTATTTTATGTTATCAATTATTAACAGCTGGACACGGTTTCTCTGTTCTTTTAACCAATAAATTCATTTTTTCTAAGTGCGACGTAAGAAAATCGTAGGCGTGTGTTAATTTAAGCCTGCTCTGACTGATCACTCTGGCACTCATCCAGCAAGCATCTCTCATTCAGGTGCCCTCATTCAGGTGCTCTTATTCAGGTGCCCTCATTCAGGTGCCCTCATTCAGGTGCTCTCATTCAGGTGCCCTCATTCAGGTGCCCTCATTCAGGTGCCCTCATTCAGGTGCCCACATTCAGGTGCCCACATTCAGGTGCCCACATTCAGGCTGATGAGATACATCTGAGACTAGAGAGCTTTTCTACGGCGTAGACTTGCCATCAATTTCTACGAGCTTAGAATACTATACTTGACAATGATGTTCATAACGTAGATGTTTATTTCAACTACACAAATAACTGAGCATTTAAATTGGATATTTCTGTTCGTGAAACATCCTTCAAATCCAATCTTTTATAAAATTTGGAATTGTACTTTACAGGACGGAGGATGCAGATCCATTCATTGACGATCGAATGGAAATTCACAATTTTTTTCCTACAATTTAACTAAAACTTTCTAACAAATTTCGATGTAAACTGAGGTGGCAAAAAAATAATACCAAACATAGATTTTTTTCCGCGGGAGTTTATAGAAAAATTCACTTATTTAATGAAAATTTGTGAGCATAATTTCATTTTAATTGATTGAACATGGGCTTTTTGAACTTTTGGCTTTTTTATTTCATTTAGTTTGAACTCCTAACAAACTCTTATCATTAATATCGAGACGTTATTTCTGCCCAAACATTGCATGTTTTTCTAAAGGTCATCCGCAGGACTGATAGCACCAATTTTTCCTTCATAAGTTTAACCGCAGCCCCGCAAGCACTTTTTCAAAACTTGTTTTCAGAAACTTTTTTGCACAGCTCGATCCCACCATCCTAAAAAGTAAATTTCAGTTGAATGCGCACAGAATCAATCAGGATGGCATTCTAGTAAATTGAGTTGGAAGTTCAGTCCCTAAATTGAAAGTTCAATTTTTTAAGTTGGAAGTTCAATGTTTAAGTTGGAAGTTTAATCTCTAAATTGGAAGTTCAATTTCTAAGTTGGAAGTTCAATCACTCGCCACTCCTAAATATTTAGGAAGTACAACTCCTACGCAAACTCTTTAAACGTAATTTTCGCTCGACTTAGACTCCTTGATGCCGACTCTGACTCCATAGTTCTGATCTTACTGGAGTGGATATCAACAGAATACATGCATTGAATGCTGATGTGTGGGTCTGTATGCACCAGAGAAGACAAGATCTAATAATCTACCTGTGGTGAAGGATGAAAGCCCATTGACCAAGGTTCATCAGAGTAATTCTGGTGACAAGGAGAGGGAAAGGAGGGAGCCTATCTGCGATGTCATAAATGACCCTCATTTATAATGCTGGCCCTCGCAAAGAAATGCGATACTGAGAGCTGTATCGTGGACGATAAAAAATGTACGTGCTATAGATTTACAGAGGAGGGATTTTTGCAAATGGAAAATGTGTGAAAAAGTGCTGAGTGAATTGATAGAAACGTTTTTCTTATTATAGTTTCAATATTTAGTATCAAAAATTGCATTTACAAGTATTTTGACGTCATTTCAAAGTCTTACGACTTAGTTTTTCGCTTTAATCAACAAGCACGCTATCTATATTACATATCTTACTATCATATATTTCTATATTTGTTTGTTAAGAAGTTCAGTCTTGAAGTGCAATTAATTACAATGTTATCATTGATAACATTACTAAATCTACTGTAATATTTTTAAGTCACAAGGTGACTATGCATATAATTTCATTGTTCTCTTTCTGACATTTTGTCACCATCAATACTGATAACATTTACTGAATTTTTAACAACGCTGTGAACTATGAGCTCACTGATGCTTCAAAGAGTTCTCAATGGCTGGAAAATCTTTTGAAAAAATGTGCAAATGAAAAGTTTTGAGATGATATTTATCAAAAGTGTGTATTTTTATTAAAATGTTCTTTTTTAAGAATTTCACGATCACGAACGTATATCAAAATTTCGTTACTGACTCAACCTTCATAGCCGTGATTCTACTCCCACATTTTGCAAGAGATTTGCGTTTTTACGCCATCTTTCTTCACGGACGAACATCCACAAAAGCTCACATTTTATTTCGATGGGTTTTTCATCCGCGTAATCATTGGCAACCGTTAGGAAGTTTTTATGTTCACCCATTCGAAGTATTGATGACCGATCGCTGAGGATTTCCTTGGCTTTGCGACAGGTTTTTACTCACACGACGTCGAGGCACGTCAGTGAACCACATTTTTGTTTTTGCAACGACACCCATTTGTGAAGTCCACGGGAGGTCGAGAAGAGTCTCCGCTGACTGAAGGCCAGCGACAGTTGATGGATTGACAAGACGATGTTTCTTGCCATGCAATGTCATGTTCTGCGAAGGAGGTCGGAAAAACTGCTATGTTGTATCATTAGTCACAGTTTTTCAAAGCTTTAGGCCTTCCTTCAGTTGGAAGTCTGAAGTGCCTGGAGTACTGCTTTACATTCATGCTTATTACTGCTGTATACTGCTGCTCATTACAACTGTATGCTGTTGCTTATTACTGTGGTTGATTACTGTTGTACACTGCTGCTGATTACAACTGTATACTGGTGCTGATTATTTATTGCTGTGCACTGCTGTTGATTACCGCTGTATACTGATTACTGCTGTATACTGGTTTCTGCTGTATACTGATTACTGCTGTATACTGATTACTGCTGTATACTGATTACTGCTGTATACTGATTACTGCTGTATACTGGTTACTGCTGTATACTGGTTTCTGCTGTATACTGATTACTGCTGTATACTGGTTACTGCTGTATACTGATTACTGCTGTATACTGAATACTGCTGTATACTGAGTCTAGGGTTCTATTGACCTGACGCTGATGGTCCACCAAGAAATAAAATATTTTAAGACGAGGTTCTTTTCCCTTCAAACAGCAACGACTTCAACTGCAGGAAGAAAGCAAATCTTCTATTTATCGGAACTTCAAATTTGTTCTGATCGAAAAAAAAAATATAAAAAATTCCTATTTTATATGAGTAAAAATAAATAAATAAATTGTAGGAAACTATTTCGTAATAAGTACAACAAATCAAACGTGCGGGCAAATATTTAAAAGTTGAAGAGTGAGCTTTAAGTTTATCAACGCGTACATTTAGAAGGTAATCTGATTTTAATCTTTAGTCTTTAATATAAGGCCATGAGTTTCTTGTGTTGCTGGGGATCAATGATAAAATACAATTACACATGTGTGATAATTACAAGTTTAAGGCAATTAAAAGTTTAAAGCAATTACAAGTTTAAAGCGATTGTAATGGCAAATTGCCAGCACTGAAGATGCAGACAAAGTTAAGTTTAACTTATTTAGAAACTGCAAGGATATTTACGTTAGTTTACTGCAAGGAGCTCACACTAGAATAGAATAGAATAGAATAGAATGAGGCTATAGGAACGAACCTTCTGACCCATTCTTGGGTCGGATAATTACTTCGATAATTATTCGGGTGTTTACCCAAGTCCCATGCCGTATTTCTAGCCGCGTCAACCATGTCGGCAGCGGGATTCGAACCCGGGTCTTCCCACTCGAAAGCAGATTCGCTCACCAGTCGACCAAGCTGGTGATACCAGTCGACCAAGCAGTCGACCAAGTGCTCAAGAAAGCACTTCTCTTTAAGCATCATTAATGCACGTGAGCGTCAAGTTCATTCACACCAAGGTTTATCCTATAACTGTGCTCTCACATTTTCAATTTAGCTTAAAATTTGTAAGGTATTCGTTTGTTTGCATGGTCTCGCTATACGTAAAATTATCTGATTGCGTTCCAATATCACAAAATTTTTAGTTTCCTTCAGAAAAACAGAAAAAATTTATTTTGTAGCTTATTTAACATCAATAGCTTCAAAAAGTGGCGACTGACAGTTCAAACTTCCAGTTTATCTCCTTGATGACAATCCTCTTCGTCCTTCTTTATCAAGCGTGTAGCAATGGCGAACTTTCATTACAAAACTTCATCCCGTTCATAGTCCGTAGACGACTGAGCCTCACTCCCCTGATTCAGGCCTTCGGTTGAGCAGGCATATTTTATATGGTTTCTGAGCTTTAAGTGCCCAAGTTGCGACGCCTTATCACACATACTCCAAGCTAAGGAGTATTTGATGCCCCAAGTTTAAGCGATAAGGAGTTTTGCTGACCACAGCATGTATGTGTCTTCACCATGCACTCCCTAATGACTGCAGCTTGGTCCTTGTGCCACAGCTTGGTCCTTGTACCACAGCTTGGTCCATGTGCCACAGTTTGGTTCTTGTACCACAGCTTGATCCTTGTGCTACATTTTGGTCCTTGTGCTACAGCTTTGTCCTTGTGCCACAGTTTGGTCTTTGGGTTAAAGCTTGGTCCTTGTACCACAGCTTGATCCTTGTGCTACATTTTGGTCCTTGTGCTACAGCTTGGTCCTTGTGCCACAGTTTGGTTCTTGTGCCACAGCTTGGTCATTGTGCTACAGCTTTGTCCTTGTGCCACAGTTTGGTCTTTGTGTTAAAGCTTGGTCCTTGTAGCACAGATGGTCTTTGTGTTAAAGCTTGATCCTTGTACCACAGCTTGATCCTTGTACCACAGCTTGGTCTTTGTGTCAGTGATGATAGATTCATTTAGGTAAGACGAAGGTGTTCATATTTTAGTTAATGTCTAAATGATCTTGAACTAATTGATATGAAATAACGAGTTGCGGATGCATGTCCTGCAAAGGAAGATTGCCTAACTTTCCGATCGTCCAAACTTTGAGCAATTTGTTTATAGTTCTCTTCTAGCTTTCAAACACTGGGAACTTTGAACAATAATTTGATTGCTACTCTGTCGAATATTGCATGTCGTTCTGGTGTACTGTGAGCAAGTTGAAAGTTTAACGCGTCTGAAAGTTCAAATGTACTACTTCATTTCAACTGAGGAAACTTTATTTAAAGTGAATGAAACTGCTGAATATCCCGCAAGTTTTCATGAACTTCCTTTCGCTAATGTAGTTTAAACTAAGCTACAGCAGATGTTTTCATTAAATAAATGACTTTGGTGATCAATACCTTTGCGGACGCACATAATGATGTGATCACCTAAAAAAAATAATCACAATAAACGACAATAGCTGCAATCATTATTCGGAACAAGTGTCAACTTAACAGTGTACCTACAGATTCAGCATAAGTATTTAGCATATATATCTGGTGTATAAATGAAGTACTAGTATTCTTTACATCTGCTGAGAACGAACATACCTTTAAACTTTTTCCGTGAATTAACTGTACAAATGTTTGATATAAAAACTACTTCATTTTATTCCACGAGTGTTGCTGGACTGCATAACTTACAATTATGTTCTAAGTACTAGATTATTGTGACGCTTTCTGTACAAATCTCATGCATGACTTGCATGTGATTAAATAATTCTGCGGTAACACTTACTAGAACTGGAGCCACTGCATGGAATTGTAGCTTTCCAACGATAGTCCATTCCTGCATAGTGAGCCGGCTAAGAGCCTGATTTTGAGAGCCGTTAAAGCTGGCAATAGTTCTAATTATTGCACTGCAGGTCTGATTAGCCAGGCTGCCATTGCACACGCGCTGCAACAGAAACAACATTGACAGAAGCACGAAGTCTTGCCAAAGCCAGTGTCATGCCAAACTTGGATCTGCTTCTTCCACGGCTGAGTGATGTGTAGGTATTGGGTCCAAAGCTGGAAGCTGGATCGAATGTCCAAATCAATACCAGACATCACTTGTTGTCAAGTTTTGTCATTGCTGATAGTCTTGAGGCTCTGGGACCAAGTTTGGCACGTACTGATTTACCAGAATCGGTGTCGAGTAAATACCAAGAAGACACGGTTCTAGGTATTACAGTGGCGTAGCAATTAGGAGTTTCTCTCTTCCTAATGGAAGCTGCACAACACCCTCAATCGATAACAAAGACAGGGCCAATACCAACATCATCAGTAGGAATCGTAACATTTCGGAGCTGCCTTTCAAAACGTTTAACCTAAATTAAACACATTGAGGTCTTTCATGACAAGAGATTGATGAGCCACCAGTAAAAATTGGATTCAAATAAATGTATCGAAAATTTCAAAAGATTGGCTTTAAAATTGATCTGTGCGAGTTAAAAATCGTACTAAAGAATGTTTACATTCCGATGTTACAGATTTTGATTTTTTGTTGATATTTTGAGGCGTTTTTCATAGAGGGAGCCTGCGGGTGTGGCCTGCAAGATAGTAAATTGAAGACTGGACCACGTAGCTTAAGGGAAAATACTGACGCCTGCTCAAAAAATGTTCTGGTTGTACATTGTGAAATATAGAGAAAAGAGAGCGGTGCGAGTGAATTGCCAACGTCCACAAACCTACCTTTATTACGGTGTTGTTGTCACTTCAAATTCTCACTCTAACACATGGTTATGCTCTTGTACAGCCACGTCAAGTTGTTGTCATTTCAAAGCCTCACTCAAAGACGTGGGTAACATACACTTTGTTATCACCTCACACATCCACCTTATGCTGTTGTCCTTTTAAAGCCTCACCCAAAAACATGGGTGATGTACACTTTGTTATCACCTCACACACACCCTTGTCAAGCTGTTGTCATTCCAAAGCCTCACTCAAAGACATGGTAACATACACTTTGTTATCACCTCATACACACCCTCGTCAAGCTGTTGTGGTCACTGCAAAAAAAGGCCTCTCTAGCGTCCAAAAAGCTATTTACATCGCAGCTCATGTTCAGGCGTACCCTGCTCCTAATTACCAGTATCGATTACCGCACGGAGAGACGATGATCAGTTGGGCGTCTATGAAGCTCATAATCTCATTAATGAGTTGATGATTGGCCGGGCAAAAAAATAGCGACTGCAATCTCGAAAACACTGCAAGAGTTTTAAATTTCGTCGCCTGGGAGAAACAAGCTACCTGAAACGCTCAAAAAAAATTGTTTTGACTATCAATTTATCACGAGCTTCACGCAAGCTAAGTCTTGCAACAATATTAACGTGATTGCTCTAAAAGTATCAAAAATCATTGCAAGTTTGTTTCGATGAAGACAGACTTTGACGGCATCTACACGCATGTGTAAACGACTGTTTGACCAAATTTGAGAAAAAAATAGCAGGGAAAAGCAGTTTATATCATACTAATACTTCACACGTCAGATGTTATTTTGATGGAGATGAAAGAGAATCTGTTCATTTTCATTGCAATTATGTCTACATTTATTTACTATCGTGTGACAACACGGAGAAGCAGCAGTGACTACTGCACTTCTGCTTATTACTGGAACAAGATACGATTTTTCCTGCTATTCGAAGCAGCCGCTTGAAATATCCCTAAATATAAGTAAGCAATTGCAATTACTTGAACAAAAACCTATGTATTTGTTCTTCATATTTTCTCATCCGTTACATTTTTCAAACGTGTCAATACGCCTTATATGTTAGAATGTCTATTTGTTATTATAATTGATTGTTTAATGAATATAAAAAGTGAAAACTTTTCTGTCTACTTTTAATTGCACAATGATTGATTGTCGAGTTCTTTTCTCTCTCATAATTTACGTCATCTTGGTTTCAATGCATGGTTTTTCTGCATGCTGTCCTTCCGTTATATTTCAATTAATACTTGTGAATAACTCTATTAATTAAATGCAAGAAACATACGTAATTGCACTAGAGGGACTCTAATCCTCTGAATACATGAAATGGTAAAAGGTGTTCCCGACACTTCCTTTCAATGACAATAGAGGGGTAATGATACACACAGAGAATTTAATACATGTTATTCTAAATGTCACGGGATGGGAAATGTGAGTAATTTACCACATTTTGGCATATGAACCGCACGTGATGTCTTATTAAATAGTCCACTATTGCAGATCAATTACATACTTGATAGCTGAAAAGTTCAGTGTACACACGGAACAATTTAGATAAATCAATGGGCGTTCACATCAGATTAGAAAATTTACTCTGACTCACAATTGCAACCCCTTAGCAACACGCTAAATTTTTCCCCTTCCATTCCTTGCTGTTGCATAATTAAATCGTCCCCTTTATACACGGGTAAGTGCACGTGTAAAATCTACTGTTATTCGTCGATGTGATGATTAGTTTCATTCCCTTTCAATTATTTCTACATCTACTCCACCCACGCTCATAAACCTATACCCGTGCCCTAGATATCGCTCTAGCTGCAATAGCCTGCATTGTCGCAGAGATCTAGTTCCCAAGTCGTCCCACCTATCCTTCCTACCGTTTTCATATGGGCTTTGCTCCTCCCACGTATCTTTCTATTTTTCAATCTCATTTGCCCAATGGTCTGAAATAGGTTTCTAACCGTCTGTAATATATGTACCTCACCCACTCTTCAATCAGCTTGAAAGTTTCACAACTGCGTAATTTTTGAGAGTCACACGGTCCCTACCAATAAATTTTCCTCTTGCTTGACACTTCTTTTAACCACGAACATAACACCTCAACCTTCTCAAGTGCAGGCGCTGGGTTCTATGGAGTGAACTCTATAGTTCCACACCTCTAACGTAGATATCGATACATTCACTTTATGTCGATACATACACTCTACACATCACCCTGAAATATTAAAACCTATGCATGTATCATTACTATCATGACACAAGCTACAACCTCACGTGACTAAACTTTGAGTAAAGATCGAGTGAAAACTTATTATTAATTGAGTTTTTTCATAGCATTCGTAATCATTTCATTTATTAGGAATGAATAATTGTTTCATTGAAGGCATCAGAAGTGATTCCTTTAATTTTATGTCTTATAACAAAGTATGTATGATGTCGACATTCAATTTTTGTGATGATATTGCTTTTACTTTTTCATATCAATACATTAAATTTACTCGTCAGTGCCATAGAAATTATTTACATTTGTGTTACCTGAGTTGAAAATTCATGCGTTCGAATATTCTTTTGCTTCATTTAATTTTTCAATCATTCTAATTGAACAATTCGAAAGATAAATTTCTCAAATTTAAGTACCCGATTTCTACAGGTAAGTTTAAGCTTTTCTTGAATTAAGGCTTAACATAATTACTAAGAAGACATAGAACTAAATATGTCCGCTTACTTCAGGCACTGCTTTACAGTCGTAATGAAAAGAGTTTGTTTCAATCAATGCTAATGACACTCAATTTTACATTTGACTATTGCATACATCAAAGAGTGATTCTACTCGCGAAAGAGGAGCATATGTTTAAAATATTTCTGTCTAATAAGGAGTTCTAATTAAGGTTAAATTGAGCTAAAGAGGTTGACAAATATGGTTTGCAGCTTAAGATTTAATTGAGGTTTAATGAGCTGAAAACTTTCGTCTCATGACATACCGTTGGAGAAAATTCTTATAATGTGAACCATTGCAGCTTGAGAGAAGTGAAATGAATAAGTCCTAAAATATTCTATTGGCATAAATGTTTCTGTAGAGAACTTCCTTGCAATTAATCTACAGTGCAAATGTATTCGTACTCGATTTTATACTAATATTCTGTTTACTCACATTTTCTATTCACAAACACTAACAAATCATCAATGAGTCTCATTTATTCACAGATAATCAACCTCCTTCATGAGTATCATTGATGTCGATGGCTTTGATCTGTAATGGAAATCATGCATCTTTATTTTACTGTCATAAAAATAAAATAAAAACCGAGCATCGTCATTACTAAGAGCTCTTTCCAGACTGGTCTCTCTGCTGTCTTGTACCGTCTATTAATTTCAGTCTGTTGTGAGCTTCTTTCAAATTTGCAGTCGCTTATTCTCTTCACACTTGTGTATGAACAAAAGATCAGCTGCCGAAATTTATAAAGATTAAACAGAATCTTCTCTGACTTCTTATTGAGAGTAAAAAATAATTTTCCAAGTTCGAGTATGATATCTAAACGAACAAGCTGCCAAGACATGATGTTAAGCAAAAGATAATTCGTTGCAATTCCATAGAGATACTGTACTGAATAAACCCCAATCGATTTCCAGTTTTTAGAATTTGCTCTTTTGATACGTAATTTATGAATTCGTAAGCGTAATGGGCTGTAGGTGTCTCCCACGTAGCACTGAACTCACTAGGCTTGAGTGCACTACAACAGCCGGGACACGAAATTTGCCTTTCAGAAGCATCGTAACTCAATTGTAAATCCAATAGGACTTCCCCCGCTGGCCTGACAATTGAGATCTTTCAAAAGTTAAAGACGTATGAAGAGGATAAAACCATAAACGGTTGTGTTGTCTCTTTCTACGTGCACATAATGATGAAAAGACATCTATTTTTTTAGATTTGATTAGCTCTATTATCTACTCGTAGGTATTTTCAATGTTTCTACATACTGATTATTTCTTTGACTTCCATGTAGGAGTTCAAAATTTGAGGCTTGCATAAGGTCAATTTGTCTTACATGGAAGCACATTCACGAAATCAAATAAACTCTATTTGTGTTCACTCAGTTGACGCATGTTTGACCGTCGTACCGCAGTTGCTGCATGTTTGACCGTCGTACCGCAGTTGCTGCACGTTTGACTGTCGTACCGCAGTTGCTGCATGTTTGACCGTCGTACCGCAGTTGCTGCATGTTTGACCGTCGTACCGCAGTTGCTGCATGTTTGACCGTCGTGACGCAGTTGCTGCATGTTTGACTGTCGTACCGCAGTTGCTGCATGTTTGACCGTCGTGACGCAGTTGCTGCATGTTTGACCGTCGTGACGTGGTAGCTACACGAATACGATACCATTGTCACCGCCTAAGTAAAAAATTAAAAAAAACACTCTGATATTTTAACAGGCTTTACATGAATGATTATTTAAATTATGCTCTTTGTGGAAGCTAAGACGTCTGTGGGCTACGCTCTGAATATATTTACCTATGATCGTCGAAAACGTTCTTCATGGGGCTTTTCCATTATTTATTTTCCACATTGACACAACCATGTTCAATAATTTGACCTGGATGTATAATAGCTTTAACTTATGAAATTCTTCAGTACCATAAAGAAGTATGTCTCCCAATGAGTTCTACTAGATGAATGTACAAAATGCTTCCCTACCTTAGTTCGCTCAAGTATTAACACGTTTGTTGCGATTGCCTAGCCGATGCAAATCTTTACTTTGTACGCATAATCACTAAAAGACTAGGAAAAAATTACAGAACCTAACCTAAGTGACCCACCGGTGGGTCGCATCGCAACAAACGTGTTAAGCAACTCAACTACTAAACAGAGAGCTGAGATAGTGAACCATTTTCTCCCTATATCTGACAATGATCCCTAGTAAAGCTATGATAAATGTCTTTCCCTCCTTACCGTGCCACTCTTGTACTTTATTTACCTCTTCTAACCCTTTGCTATCTAAAAATTTGATAGTAAAAGTCCTGAGTCAGTAAAGTTATTAGCAAAGGATGGAGTGTTAAGCATATGGTCATAAGATAAAGATTCGATAACATGTGAAAGAAATTACCTGTGCTGTTTACTCCTACTGTGTGTTTTACACATCATTACCAATGCAGTTCACTTTCACAGTGTGTGTTTACACAACATTACCAATGCTATTTACTCCTACTGCGTGTGTTTACACAACATTGCCAATGGTATTTACTCCTACTGCGTGTGTTTACACAACATTACCAATCGTATTTACTCCTACTGCGTGTGTTTACACAACATTACCAATGGTATTTACTCCTACTGCGTGTGTTTACACAACATTACCAATGGTATTTACTCCTACTGCGTGTGTTTACACAACATTACTAATGCTGTTTACCGCACACAATACACTCCACTAGAACTCGTCGATGAGATTCGTACGCTTACATGCCGTGGCTGCCGCCCCGTGATGATGAAATTACCAGAAGGTCAGAGGAACGATTCAGTGTTCATTACTTCTCAATGGAGGTCCTAATTGGACCATCTATTTTTCACCCACCACTTGACTAATGGAACTGCGATCCTAGCTGGAGGAATGAGGGCATTGTAGCATTGACAAGGTCTTAAAATTACGCCCTCGAGATCTAGAGTCTCAGTCTCAATACGAGGCTTTTAGATATCAAGATAGTATATTCAATTTAATCACTGTTTTGATCGTACCCAGAGAGTATAAACACAAAAAATCGCAGTTTTTTTCTTATCTAATGGTCTTTTGTCCCTAACAGGATTCTCATAAAATTTAGCGACTCATGAATAAATCAAGACTTGGAGTTATAAGCCAAAAAATTATTTTCAAAGGAATTAAAGCGTTCGTCACTGAATTTACTTCAGAATTATTTCCATTTCGGAATGATATAATTATCCTACTATCTTCTCATTATCTTCCAACTTAGATCCCAACTTTGTCAAAGTTGCTCGTTTTTCGTGTGAGTAACGAGAGAATTGCTGTATTCAAGTTCGTAAATTAATGTATGTTGCGAATATTAAATTATTATCATTTCTTGCATGAACTCTGAAATTATTGTTAAAATTGGCTTCTGAGAAAAGCTTAGTTTCAACTGCCAAATTTATTTCAACTACCTGATCTTAACTCTGATTTCCTGCAATGTAAAATAAAATTTCATTTGTGTATGGATATTAAATAAAATTTGCTGATAAGTACAACTGCCTGTACAACCGTGAAGAATTTTAAAACTACTCAAAAGGTGGTTGGCTTGATTGCGTTCACCCTGCAAATGGTTTGTTCATCAAGAATTTCGAAATGAACTGAGTGCTGTGAGGGTAATGCTCAGACTGGTAATCGCAGCTCCAGACAGTAACAGTAACCTCAATAAATCATCTGAACCTGAGAGCTTTATAAAATGCACTTCAAATTCGCTAATGCATCGTTAATTATGAAAAACACGCGGAGGTTATCTCATCGCTTCTATGTTAATTATGTAACCCATCCAAAAGCAATTTCATTGATGTTTAAATATAAGCAATGACACTTTCGAGTAGAACATTTATTAATAAAATGTTCTAAACTTTCTAAAACAAACTTCACAAATGTTTGAATACGTACAATAAAATATCCAGATCGTAAAGAAAAAAGTAAGGAAAAATGTGCACAATAAAACATCCGAGCAATGCTTCACTCCAGCAGACCCCACATTGCTGACCTCTCCTTGATAGAAACTCAGTAAATGTCTCCATAGAAGACAAATCTTCGAGTCCCTAAGGCGTCGTAAACGTTCTGAACCGATTGATTTTTTGTGGCAAATGCGACATGGAGTGTTCCTTCAGCGGAACAAGAAGGGAAGCGAAGAAGTTTCACTTGGGCTTACCTGATAATTAAGATTAGACGTTGATGATCCTTCAGAGGAAGAAAGACCTTTCTTTTAATGAATCTGACATGATGACGTTTCCCAACTCGCAACCTTGACTAGATTCAACATTTGCAGCAACAGTCAAATTGGAGGAAGATTGATTAACGAAAGAGTGTGCGACAGTGTGCGATGATGTGCGATGGAGTACGAAGGTGTATAAGTATAAGAACGAGGGTGTCACACGCTTCATACGGATTACAATTATGTTCCTGGCTTAACCACTGCAGCCAAAGCCTTTGCATGAATACATGATGAGAATAATACAGAAACGATCAAAATCATGTTTCGGGACACTAAATACACTGACTTCTTAATACCGCGGGATAAGAGCCATGAGTTCACTATACAGGGTGTAATAACTTCCTCTTTTTCAAAGAAAAGCACTTTGAAAAAAGGAAGTTATGTTGCCGCACCCTGTATAATCATATACGTACCTGAAGGAAATAAGCATTCATTCAGCTTCAAAAATTGGGCCCTAATGAACCGCTAACCTATCGTACTTCATGAAATATATCCATCAGCTCTAATCAAGATAACTTTAAATACTTCATCAGGGAAAAACAGCAATGATTTCAATGGTACATAAAATTCAATATAATAACAGTGAAAAATTACGGTGGCACAAACCAATTGGTTAATAACGTATTGTTAAGTAACCTATGTCGCCTTGCCTCTAACACCTCACGATCTCACTCCAAAGTCAATCATTTCTACATTCCTTGGTTTTTCAGTATATATGTTTTACAATTCCCCTTCAATTCACTGATGTTCTTATGGACCCTCATATGAAATTTGTCCTTCTTGACAATTGATTCCGCTATTCTAAAACGCTAGTATAATTGAGACCATTTACGAATGGCTTTCGTAGAATGCTTTGAATTATTATTTTATTGAAAGGTTCATTCCTCTCCAACTTCTAACTTTCCACTAAACGAACAGATTTGCTTCTAAAACCTCTTTGCAGACATCCAAAGACAATTTTTTCCATAACACCACAAACTACCAGCTGCTTCTTATATGAAAGACCTAAGTCAATGATCTTATATTCCACCGTAGGAATGGTACCATTTGTCCAAAGACAACGAGCTGAGTTACGGCCAAAGAAATTAATTTTTGTCCAGCTCAGAGGACATTCTCTCACCACAAGCACAAGTGTCTTTCTTGGCCTGCGAAACTTGGGGTCCTGCCGATTCATTTCATTACTCACGGTTTACTTAGAGACCGAAGTTTCCACAGCCATTATGTCATTTGGAATTACCTAACATTGCGCAGTTCGGACCTCTATAAGTACTTGCCTTTAAGCTCTCGGAGGAATCTTCCAAAGAGCATCTGACCGTAGATGGTTATCAGCAGCTCCTACCTTCTTCCATTTTAGAAAGACAAAACCAATGAAACTGGAAGAAACTTTTAACGTCTCGGTAATCTTTCCGTTGTTCAGTTTCGTAGTATAGACCTTTAGAATCGTACTTTTGGGTCATTGTAATACCCTTTAATTTTTGCCTTTTCAATTCTCGAATATTATTTAGCTCAAATCTTCTTAAATTCTTGTTTAATTATGCAAAAAGCCTTGGCACATTCTGAAGGTGTGTGCACCGTCATGGCTAACAGGATGACTGTTCAGTTTTGCTTAACAACAACATTAGTAATTTTCCTCTCTTGCGTTCAGCGATTCTTTATTTGCAAAATGTTTGGGTTTATTTTCTCCTAGCCCACGTGGCCAATTGTCTGAGATGAACACACACTTATTACGTACATTTTTTATAGTTAACCCTTTAGCGACGAATTTATTTTTCTAGTTTCTACGTTTAAGCTCACAAAGACCGTCTGTACACTGATGCAATGAAGCACGCTGAGAGCCAGGCAGCCAAAATAACGACGCTGTATGATGCCGCCGCGTTTAAACCTAGTAGCAACCTCATATTGCTCACATATAATATAATTTTAACATAATTAGCATTTTTTCTGATGTTCCCCGTGAGTGCCATACTCCGGTAGAGGGTTAATGGCATGGAAGTTTATGAAAACTTGCTTCAAATATTATTAAATCTATTCTACATTCCTCATTTTACAAACTGGTGACGCAGTTTATTTATGGGAACAAAATTTTCGGAAAAATGGTCTCCTAATTTTTTTAATAAGAATTAATTAATGAATTATACTATTTCTCGCTGTAACTGTGTATTCGATTCCTATTTGTAATACGGGTATGTATCAAATTTTTCCCTATCATGATTGTCTTATAATATTCTGCATAAGTCAAAGCCATAAAAGAAGAATGATAGGAACAAAAAAACAAACTACCAACCTAAACGTTTCATAATATACAATTATTTAACTACTTAATTCTAGTATTTTAGCAAGCTCAATTTTTAAAATCTAAACACGCCCACGTTTAAAACTACTGAATTAATTTCACTACGTGAATGTTGAAACCATGCAAGAATGGGAATTTTCTGCAGGCGTTTGTCTATCTTTCCTAGGAGCGAAGAGACTTCGGTCTCCATAGCAAGCAATTTTGACGCATCGCCCAACTTTCATCGTAAAAGGAAAAGTTTTCGGGTGATGATCGATCCTTCAGCCGGTCAAATTGGCATATTATCTCAAAGGAGCGCTAAAGCTCCGGGACCTCCAAATGAATCGAATTAAGTTTCGAGCAGGATTTCTTTGCCTAAATAACGGGTATATTTTGAGATCAGTCATAATTTTTAAGGTTTGTTGATTTTATAGGCTATAAGTTCTTTGTCGGTTTAGATTAACATAGAATATTGGGTAAATCTTTGGTATGGTTCATCGATAGAAAAACTTAGTTCAATTCTTAGTCCTGGAAGAAATCAGTTTCATGATTCAAGCTAAAATTTGGCTCTAGAATGCTGAGTATTAGTAGCCGCCATTTGCATTTTCATTTAACGTGATACTCGAATTTTTTATTGCTTCACCATCGTTGAAAATATAAAAGAACATTTTGCCCGCCCAGTGTAGATGAGCATTATCTACCTGATGAAGAAAAAAGCTGGAGGTGTTCAAGCATTTTAAGGGACCCATTCTTCAGATCCACCATGCCAATCTCAACGTCAAGGTGAGTGCTGCACCGGCATGGTCGTCTCAGTCAGGCCTGGACAATAGAGTCGGAAATTTGAACGACTCCAACGATCAATAAATTCTCAGATAGACCCTTGGATGCGTTCGAGAGGTGCAATTGCGTTCGCTATTGGCCCAAACACGCCTTCCAGATAGCAAAGCCTTTCCAGTGAGACTGGGAATGAAAGCTAGATATGCTAGAAGAATTCTCTTGGTTTGTGTTGTGGCAAACTAAGTTTTCGTGTTACTTCTCCTGGCAAAAAAAGGCAAAATTACTGTCTTGAATGTGTTAGTGATAGACGTACAATACTAGGGGATCAGCAAGAATAACTTAGCAACCACTCTTACCTCCGGTAAATTCTTGTTGAGAAGTCAATCTAGTGTCTAGAGTTTGGACGATTTATCGTTCTTTCCTGGAGGCGGAAAAATATGATTACCTGCTCATACAGAGTGCAACAACAAAACTTCCATTTTTTTAAAGCAAAGTGTTATGAAAAAAGGAAGTTATATTACTGTAATCTGTATAAAGGACTTATATACGCACGTACCTGCAATTTTTGCTCTAGTCTATAACATCAAGCTGGAAAAGTCGGATAAAAACTTGATATGAAACGAGTCCAAAAACTTTCTCTTTATGGTACTCCTGCTTTCCTGCTACAAGCCTACACAGTGAAATATTATGATTACTTTGCAGGTTTATATGTGAAATATACACACACCAGATATGAAGAAAGAGCTGCAGAAACGGCTAATGTATCTGAGGCTAATATTTCACCCATATTTTGCACAAATATTTTTTGAGTTCATCACACACATTCAGTACTAAAGCAGTTATTATCCGATGCACTACAGAGTTTTCTTTTTTGAAGTTAAACAGCTAATAAGAGGATGAACAAATTGACTAAAAGGACACGATAAAAATTATAGATTTTGCTCCAGTTCTTGCTCACAACGAGGTTGTGTTAGGAAAGTCGTCTATTATAAAGGTTAGGGAGGTCGACTTGAATTTAAATTCTAGGACTTAGTTGTCAAAAATGGTTAAATCTGTTATCAAATAGCAAAAATTCCAGCTGATAAATACAATTACCCCCTATTTTAACTGCTCCTAAACTTTCGAATGAGAATCATTTTTGTGACTACTTGCAGATAGGCAATAATGGTTACAGTACAATTCAAATTATTTCTGTAACATTGATGGTTATCAGAAATTAGTAGCTTTAATTTTATGATTTATATTAGAGTATCATCATGCATTTGCTAAGCTCATTTCACTTACTACTATAAGCATTTTATTCTCCATTTTTCGATAGTTTTGATGCTCATTTTCCTTAACTGTGTACACTAGCAGTGAGCATTCAGTAGCGGGAAAGTCAAAGTATTTAATTTTCCATTTATTCGGGTAAATCTTCCGGCTAGACGAGCTTACGAAGGCTTTAATCAAAAAGCTTCATTCGAAAATGATTCCTGCATTGCTTTGCGGAATTATTCACGTAGCTTGTCAATGATTGGAATATTTTACGTATCAGGCAGTTATTTGTGTTAGTCTTGAAGAAGAACTATTGTAAATATTTGGTCTAATAAATGGAAGGAGGAAGAAAATATTAGTTGTAAATTATTGCTAATTAAAACAAATGTACACTTCACGTCCACAGTTAAAGAGGAATATGTTTTGTCTCACAATTCATTGAGAAGCACTCATGATACCACTCATGATTCATGAGAAGGGTTCAACAACATAATTCTCAATTTATGGGTAGGGATGAATGATGGTAATCATGATTCATGAACAAGCATTGAAAGACCGGGGCCCTAACCATCCGTGATATCATTTATCGACAAGAAAGTCCTTTTATCAACAAATAAGATGACTTTATCAGTAAGTTAGTCCCTTGATCAGCAAGATGCAAGTAAGATCTAAGTAAGATGGCTTTATCAGCGAGTAAGATGATTTTATCAGTAAATAAGATGACTTTTTCTGCAAGTAAGATGATTTTATCAGTAAATGAGATGACTTTATCAGCAAGTAAGATTACTTTATTTGCAAGTAATATGAGTTTAACAGCAAGTAAGATGACTTAAACTGCAAGTAAGATGACTTAAACTGCAAGTAAGATGACTCAAACTGCAAGTAAGATGACTTAAACTGCAAGTAAGATGACTTAAACTGCAAGTAAGATGACTGAAACTGCAAGTAAGATGACTTAACACGTTGACTCCGAAGTGGTACGTATGTGTACCACTTAGGTTAGGTTCTGTAATTTGTTCAGATCCTTCAAGTGACTATGCGTACAAAGTGAAGTTTTACACCAGTCAGGCAATCGGAGGCAACGTGTTAAACTGCAAGGAAGATGCACTCTGCCCTAGGAGGTCGCAGCACTCTGCGGTCGATGATGAAGTCATAAGGAAGACTACGAGGCGGCTTCTCTACTTCACAGTAAGGCTAGCGCCGCTCTGCTGTCTCCCAAATTCGCTGTCTTTAAGACGAGTTTCTGCAAGGTCGAGCACCACTATATAAGCAGGGCCTGGCCTCCGTTACTGAATAGAAATGACTGTATTTCAATGCTGGTTCATGAAATGAGGAGAAAATCGGGCTACGGATGTATTACATAGCTGCCCCTACTATACTTTGAAAGGTTCTCCAATATGAACTGAACTGCAGTGCACTGCGCTCGTTAAAGATGGTGTTGTATCGTGTATTTATTTGGAATTTATTTCGTTGTTGAGAGATATTTTCAGGAATGAAAGTTTTTGTACCATAAAAATTGAAAATGTTGAAAACTGCTCATAAGTAGTGCGAAGTCATTGCTTTTCTATAAAAAGATGTTTGACAACAACAGATAAAAATTTGCATGGTAAATTGGATGTTCATTACACCATAATTACCAAATGAAAACGTCAAAGAATTTCATACGGAAATAGTTCCATATAATTGTACAATAAATTATGTTTATCTTGGTTTCGACTTCGCACACACAGCTCTAATAACTTATAATTATCTTCATCAAAGCAGCCTCATGCGATATTGCGCACACGAAATAAAAGAAAGCACACTAAAATGTGTACTACAATAATTTGAACTTTCTAAAAGAAATTTTTTATAAATCATTACATACAGTTGGCAAAATCTCTGATTTGAGAAGTTACGCCACCACAGCAAACGTTCTATAGCTTTATAGCTCTATAACTTTCGAACACTTTAGGTGCAAGTGTGCATCCGACATGAAGGTTACTGAATTGGCGCTAATGCAATGATATGAATTACCAATTTGACTGGCAGATTGTCAATCACGTTGCTCAATTACATCAAAATCTCATTGTCGATTTCATATTCCCTAACTGTCGAACCGAGCTAAGCCGTGTGTGAAATTATGACCCATGCTGATTCTCATTTTGCACTTTGAAGGAAACTTTACAACCGTATGAGCTCGCAGAACTTCGTTGAGCAATTAATATGACAGAAAGATTCTCGGAAAAGACCCAAAAGGTTTTTGAAAATATCATAATTGAAAATTGAGGAGTTGATACAGATGTTCAGGGTATAGTTCATTCAGATAGGCCTCTCGGACACCTTTGCGTACAGGACTATAGACTAAGCAGCACCTGATCTCATCAAGACCGGTACTGTGAACTACCTAAGTAGCTCCAGACCTCATCAAGACCAGTACTGTAGACTAAGCAGCTCCAGACCTCATCAAGACCAGTACTGTAGACTAAGCAGCACCAGACCTCATCAACGCCTGTCTAACAGCTATCAACTTTTTTCCACCACTTTGTCGTTCAGACTACAGGCAAACTGCAGCAAATAAGTTAAAATGAAACAGCTTATCAACGCAATGATTCGAGGAAATCATCCAATCACAATTTAGTTAAATTTGGAATGCTCTATTATTTTTGAAATGTAGGCGTTTGATCTATTTTGAAATACAATCATTCCCTCACGCAAGTATCTACATACTCAAACGTACACCTACTACATAATGCTTTCACTCGCCAGTACACACTTCCGTTCAAAGTTCATTTTAGTATCATACACCCATACAACAATAATAAGCTTATGAACATAAACGTAATTTTACGAAAGGCTGTAATTGATCTTAAATACTCCTATGGGGCATTCACTGCTGCAATAAAGCTCTGTGTTTTCGTGCATTTCAACATTTTTCTATACACTTGTTGAACACGCTTTCGATGTCAGGCTGTTCACTACCTCCAGCATTCTAACCTGCCATTTTTGTTCCATTCGAGCGCGTGTCTTATCACTCCGACTAGCGAAGTTTCCTTTGTAGGCCCCAGCCCTTCCTCTCATTATAACCTGGAGTTGGCTTTGTCCCACGCACGTTTCTGTCTCCTGGACACGACTGCAACATGACCGTCTTGTCAACTGACATCCTTCGTCACTTCCTAACACGAGCTGCAGCCTCCGCAATCCCTCACTCGCATCCCGAACAGCAAGTTGGTGCAACAATAACATGTAGAAAATTTTAAAACTAATTCGTTAATGCTTATGTTTTCAGATGAGAGTGTAAGACATTGAATGATGCAAGAAAAAAAACGTGAAATGCAATCCTTCTCTTGTATCCCCAACTGCAATTTGGTGTAACAATAACGTGTATAAAATGTTAAAATGAATTTATGAATGCTTATGTATTCACATGAGAGTGCAAGACATTTAATGATTCAATAAAAACATAAAAAAGCCACAATTTCAAGTTGACCAAGTTTAACGTGAAAATGCAATTAATTTGTCTTTCATAGCAGTCACTATGTACCTCATAGTATCTACTGAGATTTAAATAAGTGAATTGTTCATGAAAAGGAGATTAGTTCCAAAGGATTATTTAGAGAATGCAAAATAGCCACTAACTAGACGATGAATGAAAATAACTATAATTGGAGATTACGGTGTTATTCACGTTATATAGCTACAGAATTCAGGTGCCAGCTTAATAATATTAAGACATATGCACTGTTTCCCTTGATTCGTTATTTCTTTTAGGTTTTTGAATTCGTCATTTATATAAAATAATATTCAGTTCTTATGAAAACACTGCACCAATCGTCAAAAACATACAGCTAAACATATAATTTCACAAATTTAAAATAGGTCACATGTTTAATAAAACTCATTCCTTTTCATAAAATTCGATTCTCAATCCTGGGAAATAGCTGAGTCACACGTTTGAGGTAATTACAGCTCGAACACAATTCAAATAAAAATTTCGAGTTCAGTCACTTCATATTCCGTAATCATTATTAATTCATTTAGAACGTGACTTTTGCACTTCTCTAAAAAGAAAGCGCAGTTTTGAAATAAAATGTACAGACTGAATCTTTGCTTTTAATTCACTAAATGTAGTCTCCTTCGCTCATCATAGGGCAAAGTCTGTTGTCTACAAACTCGCGCCTAACTCAGCCCATCTCTATTGTCTTGAGGAGAGAAAGGATTCCTGGGTGAGAAATTCAGCATTAACTTTTGAAAAAAGTTACAAGTAATTAGCGAAATCTTCTGCGAGATGATTTCAGCTGAACGAGGGCAAAGACATACGATGTTGTTTTCTATTTTATACGTAAAGTCTCGGTATTTTTTGGATCACTTCTGTAAAAAGACTTTCAGTTGCATGATCGTGTCAATGGTCATTGATTGAGTTTTCTCATTGAACGACGTAAAGAAAACTGGTATAAATTAGATTTGCTCAGGACTTGGTGGGAATGCAATGGTCAGCGAAATGATGTTTCACTCATCATTGTGGGGAAATAAAGATACTTACACATTTTGATCAACTTTGAAACACCGATGCAGCGTATGTCTTTGCCAATTCTTGAATAGATGTGTTTTTGATGTCATACAAATCATACGTAATTGCAAAGCATGATTCCTACAGCATATTCTCCCCTCCTTCCTCTTAATGATCTCTTCACGCCCAAGACTCTGGATGTAGAATGTGATAATAATTTCTAGAGGAATTTTCTAAAGTAAATTGAAAAAACAGAACAATTGTAGAACCACATAACTTGAGAGTAACTTGTAGAAGTTTTATTTCCTGGAATTGTCCGTCATCAGGAAGAAGAAAAGAAAGAGACAAAACGGAAAGAGAAGATACATAAAAGACATTCTCTGAATTTGACCTCCTTGAAACAAAGCTCGGCTCTGCATTGTAACTACCGCGTGCTTTGCAAAGTATATCTCAGTAAGATAACACAAACTATATCATTTATTGAAGTCTGGGTGGCAACGTGCCCAGCTTTATGAACTGCCTTCGCTGAAAGAGGTCAATATTTTTTATACGTTAGAGATGCTCACTTTTTTCAGAGGACCTGACAGCTGGTGGAATCTGGTGCTGCAGAACATAAAAGTGTGTCAGCAGCAGAAAAAATGCGGCATTCAAGAACGAGTCTGTATACATCTGTGCAGAAATCTTTGACACATGTCGTACATCAATAGAGATGTTATAAAAACACGCGTATTTGAGTACTCGTGTTCGTGTCTATATGCATATATATCTTACATTCGTGGGTTAGTCGCAATTAATGCATCACGTTAAAATAGTCTTCCAGATAGCCAATAAACGCTTGTGTTTTTTAATACAATAATTGCAATTTACATTCTCTATCCAAGTGGTTTAATGTACAGATATAACGAACTTTACGGTGAACGTTTCCTCTTAGTTTTCCTAAATGACCTTTGAAAAGTCTGTATAAAAAAGACCTTTTTACAGCATTTGCTCTTCCTACCGCTGACCAAGAGGTGTATTTTGGAACCGTACGTCTCCGAGTAGGCGTTGGCATTTTGCTAATTCCTGAAAATAGTTGCGACGATACAGTCGTGTTTATGTACATACATCTGCTTAATTACTTCCAACTTATGAAGTACTTGAAATCAATTCTAATACCATAATATGGTTTTGTTCGTGGGAGTACATGTATCTGGAGACTCATAGAAATGCGTTCAAAGTAAAGTCTTATGCGGACCTGCGTGTGGAATAAAAATAAAACATGTAATCCAATGATAACAAGTGCATGAGAGTGGAGGTTAAAAAAATAATTATTCATTGTAGATGTTATGAGGTTCTTGTTTAGGCTTTCACCTTAAACATTCATCGTCTAATTTTGTCGCGATTCAGACAAAATTTGACTGCCATATTTTAATTTCCATTAGTAGTTATTATGATTTATTTACCAATACAACACTAGTTAGGTATTCATTTGCCAAATTACCCCTGTTCTCATGAAAAGAATTGTAAATGTAACTGAAATCCTTTCAATGGTAAAAAATTATTTGTATCTACGATGTGACGGAAAATGGAAGAAGCCTCGGAAATTAATGCTTGCACATTTGTATAATAAAAAATTATTTTGGCTCGTACAAACTAGTCTTTTTTGTACTCCTTGCAAAAGATCACACCTATTTTTAGTTCATTCGCTACTTTTTACTTCTATTTGCATAGCAAAATGAACGCCTTTCCTGGAGAAACCTCCATTAATCTTCAGAACTCGAGCAGCAGCAGCCAGCGGTGGAACAAATATTCCCAACATTCCTGGATTCCTGCATTCCAGTCAATGGTATTTAGTGGTATTGTGTCTGAAATAATCTTATTGTCGGCAATGAAGCTCGCTTGAACTGCGTGAAAATGTCTTTATTTGTGAGCTATAAACACGTCTAACCAGGTGTCAGTTTCACACAACAACTAAGACCCCTACCGTACTTGCTCTCTTTCATGACCATTATTTTATTTCAAAACATCTATTTTCACATTCCAAGTCATGAAACTTTACTTTCAATGAAAGTTTGTGATCAGCTATTATGACATCCTATGCATTAATGTCGAGTTTATTCAAATTTTTGGTCTATTAGAAACAAGAGTTTTGAAAACATAATTAAAATAATGTGAGAACGAGATTCACGTAAGGGTGCTAATTAAAAACATCCTTCACAATTATGTATGATCATTAAAACCGTCGGCAATGCTTAGTATTTAGTAATGTTCGGTTTCATGAAACTTGGTTGTGGTAGAGTACATAGTACCCCAAGAACAACAAGAGTATGTACATCTCCCTCTCTACAAATTTACCAGTCACTTATACTCAAATTTATCCCATCACTCAACTCTCTCTTTAACATGCATTCTAAGATTTAATTTTAAGTTTAAAAATGGGGTTGGTTTTAATTAAGCATTCATAGCACTTGTGAATATTATCATTAGGCATTTGACTCAACAGCTGAACTGATGAAAAGTTGTATGCGAGCTCAAGTTAGCACATCGTAACGTCAACTTTCCCTGAAAAACTGTACGTCAAAGTTCTTTGGTTCAACTGTGAATGTTTACTCAAGAAAGTATGGCATATGATATTCGATATATTCGATTATTTTTTTGCTCCATTATTTCATATTTTCATATTCTAGTATTAGGTTACAAGCTTGGTCTGAAGCCAATGAAACCAAACTTTACATTGATTTACCTGTATAGGCAGTCAGGAGTGCTTTGCACCCTTATCACCAGCTTGGTCGACTGGTGAGCGAATCTGCTTGCGAGCGGAAAGACCCGGGTTCGAATCCCGCTGCCGACATGGTTGACGCGGCTAGAAATACGGCATAGGACTTGGGTAAACAACCGAATAATTATCGAAGTAATTATCCGACCCAAGAATGGGCCAGAAGGTTCGTTCCTATTGCCTCATTCTATTCTATTCTATTCTTATTCATGTTCAAAAACAACACTGAATGAGAACATAGTTTAATAATATTAATATTTAATAACACTGATGCACAACACTCTCTTCGGCATGAATTTATTTTAGCTTTTATTTTGTATTGGAGATGAAATGCTTGTATCATTCGCAAAAAATAATCATCCTTTACACTTATTTTCACTTTCTCAAATGTACTTGATTGCTATGCATCAAGTGATCCAATTTTATTCCATTTTTAAATAATTGTATTGAAACATTCGCTGAATCTACCTTTTTAGAGAAGAGTTCTCTTCTTCCAATCTTTGCATGTATTAACATTCAAGTTATCTTATTTTTCATTAGACGCCACATAATATTTTATTTTCTGTGAATTACACATACAACCTCAGCTCCAATATCCGCTGCTGAGGTAATCCACGCCGACGCTGCTGCCTTCTCGATCACCTGGACTCCAATAAACAGCCTGAGGATGAGTCAAAAAACACTAAATACGTGCGGAGAAAAATTAAAGACAGCGGTGAACGTGGTTCAACATCTTTCGAAAGCGGTTCAGGGTATTAAGTAATATAAGAATATTTTGATTGGGTCATTAAATACTTTCATTGTTCTATATGAATGAAGTGCAGAGTATTGGAACATGTTATCCTTACGATCAAATGCAGCCGACAAAATGACACAGCCTGGTGATGTAGTTAATAAAGAACAGATAGAGTTTTATTCGTTGGTGGGTCTGGCAAGAAACACATTTAGTACATGGTACAACTTTTATAAATACAACACTCGTAAAAGCTGGCATATATGATAAATATTTGATAAGTTAACTATTAAGGCTTCTCTTCTTGATTAGTCTTTCCATGCCACAAGAATAAGCTAAGTTAGAAACTTGATTTTGTTGTATAATATTTTCTTTCTATTCATAATTTACATGTACAAATTTTCAAAGAAAATAGAGTCAAAATTTTCACAAATTCACCAAATTACGACTACATACTTTTTCGTAGAAATAAACGAGTTCGAAACAATAGATCGCTACAAGTTCGGACGAAATTCAAGGGTGAGTCTGACTATCTGCAACTCTTTCGCTACCTTAAAATCCGTCCATGAATTTTCAATACAGCACAAAGTTAGAGCAGAAAAAGTTCCCCTCACCCACAATGTCAAACTCCATCCTCTTGTGTGGGTTCATTTTGAATGTTAAAATTGTAGTCTCTAACAGCCTTCAAATTGCCTAGCTTTCAACGTCAGCTGCCCTCAAATGGCTTAGTTTTCGACTCCAGCTGCCCTCAAATGGCCTAGCTACGGAATTCAGTTGCCCTCAAATGGCCTACCTACGGAGTTCAGCTGCCCTCAAATGGCCTAGTTATGGAATTCAGCTGCCCTCAAATGGCCTAGCTACGGAATTCAGTTGCCCTCAAATGGCCTACCTACGGAGTCCAGCTGCCCTCAAATGGCCTAGTTATGAAATTCAGCTGCCCTCGAATGGCCTAGGTACGGAATTCAGTTGCCCTCAAATGGCCTACCTACAGAGTTCAGCTGCCTTTAAATGGCCTAGTTATGGAATTCAGCTGCCCTCAAATGGCCTAACTACGCAATTCAGCCGCCCTCAAATGATCTAGCCTGCGTGAAAACCATTTTGGGAGAAGTAGAGTTCTCGTTCGCTTTCATTGTGCATATTCTTGAAAGCATAAACCGCGGAGACCAATTTGATGGTCCGCTAACTGGCCTTCATTTTATGACCATAAATCTCAGGATTTGAGACCCGCTGAAAATTCTTTAAAAATATTAAGTGTAAGAATTTATATTTTGCATGCTTTTAATTGTTTTTCAATTAAATTACTTTTTACGTGTAAAAACCTATGCAGCGTATTTAGTTATTTAGTAATTTCCAACTTTTACTGCAGAACTCAATTCTTTTCTTCATCGTTATATACATCTTTTTATTAGCTGCGTAAAACAGCTTGATCCTACAACGATTGATCTCCTGTGCTCTCTTCCATGTATTCTTCACGCAAAAAAAAAGTCATTTTCCTCCGTATTCTACTAAGAAGAAAATTCGTATGTGTACTTGCAAGTGCAAAAAATCTTCTCTAATTCAAGTGCAATTTAAGTAGAATATAATCATGTCTCTTTCTTACCTAACTATGAACAGTTATTCACTGGCTTAGGAAGACATTCAACACTAACAATAATGGTTATAATGTTCAGTGTGTGACGATCTGTACCTTCAATAGCGACAATAAACATACAACCAATTTTCTAGGGGCAAACCGGATTCATGTTTTTTAAGATCGATTTCATTTTTAGTTTTCCAGCGGAGCATCGTATCGTAAACTCATGATGTTCTTTACTAGTTATTGCGCATAAATTTCAGGGAAAGAATGTTGTCGTTTGTCGATATTGCAACTTGGGGACATGAGAGAGCTCGCAAATCACCGGAATTAGATTCCGAAAGCTTGTATATTGCTGATGGAGAGGCATTTATTCTTCGAGGACACCAGGTTAAACGTTTAATATAAGCCCTAGTTGGGACATATGTGAAAAATAAGGATTTCAAGCTATTACTTTCTCTAAAAAACTGTGAAACATTTGTACCCTCACTGTACGCGCGAAATGTTTCATGATTATTAAAAATCTTGTGATAACCTCCTTTATTGAACTACAAAATCAACATCTTACTTTTTTATGTATTTAAGTTCACGAGCAATTTTAAACTTATAAGTGCTTTAAAAGATTCATTTAGACATGCATTTTTGTCAAATGAACTTTTCTTATATGAAATAAATACGATATTTTAGCATCACGTACATGTAAATAATGCTTTAATTAAGCCTTAAATTACTCTCGTATTTTAATCTTCTTATCAGTAGGCATGCAATGATCAAAATGGTCATTTTTCACATTTGTCCCTTGATGTAAAAACAAGATTCTCTTGCGCTTGAAACTGTCTTAAAAGTGTGAGGCAAGCAACTGTTACACCTGGTAGTACCTAGTGCACCGTCTGGTACCTGGTGCACCGTCTGATACCTGGTGCACTGTCTGGTACCTGGTGCACTGTCTGGTACCTGGTGCACTGTCTGGTACCTGGTGCACTGCCTGGTACCTGGTGCACTGCCTGGTACCTGGTGCACTGTCTGGTACCTGGGGCACTGCCTGGTACCTGGTGCACTGTCTGGTACCTGGTGCACTGCCTGGTACCTGGTGCACCGTCTGGTACCTGGTGCACTGTCTGGTACCTGGTGCACTGTCTGGTACCTGGTGCACCGTCTGGTACCTGGTGCACTGTCTGGTACCTGGTGCATTAACCAGTAGTCCCTCTCCTCAAGGCGTATACTGCGCCTGAATAACATTTTCCCCACACGTTAGAGATAAATTTTCCGACAAGAGCTCTACTAAATAATTAACTTAAATCCTGAGTTATGCCGTCAACATCTTACTGCCACTCTTACACTTCAAATGTTAGACACACATGCTTCTAGAATCTGGTGCTTGGAAATAAATTGAAATAAAATCTCACAAGGTCAAAACTTAGTCAGCTCACCGGTTCTTGAATCACCGTAAAAGTTATCATAGTATTTGTCGCTTTAAAACTAAGGAAGAATGTGAGTTGTATTCAAATTAGCATTCTCTCAGAACACTTCTTTCAAACTAGCCGTTGAATTTATTCCTTCATAATTTAGAAAAAATCTGAGCGAAATTGACTAATTCTAGCTATTTAAATTTCTTGACAACGTAAGGTCGTATCTTCGTAACAGTTTGATCACCTCATACTCCGAAAGTAAGCAAATTAAAGAGCATATTAATTAACACTAAATTCCAAGCCACAGTCAAGTGGCGGTAGCCTTGTTCATTTCGATATACACATTAAAGAGAAAACCTTGTCATGTCGCCGCACTGAAATTAAGTGAAGCGGATTAGATGTGCTTGTCAACAGCACAGATTCGAGCACTGGCTTCACTGGCCTTCCATTCTATATACTTAGAATATTGTCAATAATTTGCATCGAAAATTTTTAATAATGCGTGCACAGCTGACCTGAATACCTACCTTAGTCACATCAGTACGTCCTATATAATTTTATGACGATGCAAACACATGCAGTGTGCAATGCCAAATGATCATTCTAAACTGCCTAGGGTCAGGGAGTAACCTCAGAAAAAAAGACTGAAAAACCGCTACTACGCCCACAAGAAAAAACGTTCTACAAATTATAGTTTCTGAAGCAACAATGTACGGATTATAGTTCTTGATTTCAACATAGTATTTTCACCGGTGAATACTCATACTTACTATGAGAAAAGTTTATCTCAATTTGACGTTTGAATTCAATGTGCCAGAGGCTGACAGAACCGAAGTGTATAATTTAATTTGTCTGGAGATCAGGTGAAAAATTCGGAGCTAAATAGAAATAACAGATTTTGTGAAAATAATACAACCATAAAAAGTGGAATAAAAAGCTCGTAAATCTCATGATTCTGTATTAAAAAACAGGGTTACTTGCATTTCGTATTTGCTTTTATTTTTAGTAACTTTTTTGCGCCATGTAGCACAGATTTTAAATATACAACTAATGCTACTGACGCACGACTATAAAATTCCAATAACGCGTTCAAAACTTTTTTTGTAGATGCAACAATTTCATTAATCGTTTTATATATTTTATAAATTTTATTTTATAAATTTTGCGAGTATGCACTGCTAATTAATGGTAATAACTGGATTTTTAAATTACTCTTTCCTACTCATTTAAGTAAACAACTTAAATTTTGACCGAGACGATGATATATCACCTTCAGATAAACTAAAATTAAACACATATGTTCACAGTATATACTAAAATCAATGTAAATTATTGATACTTGGAACACAAAATTACATCGGGAAGACCTCAGATCAAGTTGTGTATCGTTTTCTTTTTGTCTCAGAAATTCAGCAATTTAAACAGAAGCTCCCGCTCAGCACCTTCGATCATTTTCCTATCCACCAGACAACCTTTGGAAATTAATCAGGCGATGATAAATCTACCGAGTGATGCCATTAATCACGGCTTATCACTCTCGATGATCAATGATTACAGACGGAGTGAAGGAACATCCATTTCCAATGAAAGTTGCCATTGAAAACTGGATCTGTGTAGGGTTAGGCGAGACGAGTTTTCTGTGGTCCATAAAAATGTTCAAAGACGAGTTTCTTTGCTTCTTCTGGCAACAACCTTTAAGCAGAAAGATTAAACGACTTAAAAAGCAGTAAAAAACTCATTAGTTGGTCGGGTAATCGCGTGGTGTGTAGATGAATGTATACGATGCTTATTAATCCACTGGAATTGTCTGAATTGCGCTTTAAAAGCTGAAAAAAAGCTCTAAAAACTGATCAATTTATAGTCTAAGTATTCTTCAGCAGAGCCTCTGTAGGAAACATACATCATAAATGACATCCCTAAGAAGTTAGATAAGTTTAAAATTGATTTATTCAAGTGTAAAGCTCGTTGAAAAGAAGAGAACTTAGGCAAAAGAGAACTGGCACGCTTGAATGAAAAACCGTTCGCATACCAAAAACTTTAAGACCTCTTCCTGTAAACTCCGACCTATGCATTAATAGTACAAATGATAAAGAGATATATGTTTTAAAAGTACACTACCAAATTGCTCAAATAAAATTATAATATTGTAAATAAAGGAAGCTACATAGACAGATTCTGATATGAGAGAGATATGAAAAACATGAGCAACATTCACCACGATGAAGCAAGCGGTCAACGTCAAGTTCACTGGGGAAAAAATGTTACATAATTAGTATCAACAAGCAAAGGAATGAAGGCTGAACAAGTGGATGAGTGTAAGAAAGTTTCCACCTTACCACACAGTATGTGCGCTGGCATCTGTTGTGGTTGCAAATGTCTTTGTGGCTCTACATGTGTCAGACACGTAGCTGCTGCTTATTCGACAATACATATGTATCTTCATAAAATAACCACTCCATAACTATATTACTACGATTTCAAATGATCGTTTAAAAACTTAAGGTCTAGCATATGAAAATGGCATTTTCAAATTATACATATACGCATTTTCTAATATTAAAAAAGTGTTCGAACCCACGGATGGGGAAACTGAACATTTAGTGAATTGTTAATTCATGTGTGTTACATACCCATTCATACGAACCCGTACTTTGAATTATTTCTGCAATTGTTCACTAATTTACTATAACAACACTTTACTCAGGTTATCAGAGGGTTTCAATTATTAACATTGTTTGCCAAAAAATACTTATAACTTATGAATATTTCATGGAAGATGTACTTCATTTCTTAAAAAACTAAATCTCACACTAAGATTATAGTTCACCACTGAAGTGCCATGCTTCAGCATCTCAGTAATTCCATGGTGAAATGAAATCTTTACGCTGACTATTATCATAAGTATCATTGTTCACTGCTGCTTCTATTTTTTTACATCAAACGAGTTCTCTAAACAAATAACTATTTCGATAAGTGAAGGCCGGTCTGATAATAGCTTTACGCTGACTATTATCATAAGTACATTGTTGATTGCTGCAACTATTATTATTATTATTCTCTATTCTCTAATCTAATGACTGTTCTTCCGGGAAATGAAGGCCGCTCTTCCGACTCTAATGTTGAAGCCGTAGAAGAATCACATGCTAAGTACTGATCACATGATAAGCACTGATCACATGCTAAGCAATCATCACATGTTAAGCATAATTGATCACGATCAAGCAACACGCTACTGTTGTAGGGCCTCACTACTTAAGCTGCCTTGCGTTAACAGTGCGAATGTTAACACTTATTCTGCACAACACAAACGATTAAAACAAAACAAGTTCAATCATTTCAGTGACCTCTGTAATCAAGTAGAGCTGTGATTTCCTGTTTTCAATTCACTATTTTTCTGGGTATAGTTGCATCCATTTTTCACATTTAGTTCAAGAAATGCTTCGCAAGTTATTTACTCTCCACAGTATAATAGTAACCATTAAAATTTGTATATTGATTAGTTTTCTATCTGGAAAATTATAGGAAATTTCTCTTCGAACAGTAAATCAGTTTCTCAATCTTTCTGGTAAGAAATCAGAGTCCCTGCTGTACGAAATTACGCATCAAAACATAAAACAACAATTTTTACACTCATTGCGTTATATTTGAACAGTACACTGCATGTTACATGAATCTAAGAGTCCTGTTAACAGACAGTTTCTACAGGCATAACAAGAATCCTCTGTGGATATGAAATCAGATCTAAATTAAAGTATTTCAGAATTATTCACCTTTCGGAAACCAGTTTTGTACCAACTGAAGGCAGAAACATAATTACGATATTTTTTGAATGGTAGATGTATTTTAAACATTTCAGGTGGTAACATAATTACAGTTTAATTCCTGTTATAACTCGAAGATGAAATATTTCCCTCACTGATTGATATTCATGGTTAAGATTGTACCATGATTGATATTGTGTCCCAATTGACATTGTACGGAGATTGATATGGTGTCATGATTGATATTGTGTTATGATTCAGAATGTCCCATGATTGATATTGTGCCCTGATTGAGATTTTCCCATGATTGTAATTGAACCATGATTTATATTGATTGAGATTGTACCGTGATTGATATTGTGCCATGATCAGATTTCGAGCAATTTGGTTGGTTTATGACGCTTGTATGAGTTAAAACTCATGACAATTCCTGTAGACTTCAGATGCACAAGAGAAATAACTTTAAAGCTCTGAACTTGGGTCTGCCCTGTTGCCATACCCTGTAACAACACTACAAAACATAGCATAGCTTCACCACTGGCTAAATATTTTCGAGCTCGGAAAAGTATTTTCGGTTGCGCAATGCTTCCAGGCTCTGTCACGGCATATTTGCCCATTAAATTGTGCGATCTGGAGTAGGGATGCTGCATTCAAACTTTGTCGCAGCTCCCTTTAGACAGCATAAATAGAGCAAGCAAGCAAAAATGCTCAATTTTTCCTCCAAAAAGCTGGTTTGCCACCTGCGATAGCTCTGCGTCCAGAGAGCCTAAAAATAATTGAATCATTTCCACGCTTTTTCGACCCCATTTAACTTTTTCAAGTATTTTAGTGAATAGTGAAAATTGTCCTGCCATTTGGTATCAGTAGGAAGTGATACTCGAAATTTATTTATGAAATTCGCTTTCCTGATAAAAGGAAGAATGCCAAATTTAAAGTGTTTACCAAATTATTTCCAAGAATATTTTTATGTGAAAACTACTAGCCTCATATCATTGCTCTGACATTCTTTGAAAAAAGACATAATAATTTATTGAACTATATATTTTACTATGAAGACTCCTACAATATGTCAAACATCCCACTTATCTGTTCCTTTACTCCGAATAAAAAACGAAACACAGCAGTAAAGCAGAAGTCTTCACAAATTTCTTCTGATAACATTACCACGATGATTATTATTCTTCTTGCTGTGAGCATTAAAACAAACCTTGATAACACAAGACTTCCACCGGTGATGTATTGTCGTGAATATACGATGTCTTAATTCAAGCAGTTGTACAAGAAAAACTAGAAACCTAATCTAGATCTATGTATGTACTTTACAGAACAATGCTGCGCGAAGTTCGTCTGCAGAAGCCTTTGAGAAATGATTCCTGTCAACACCGTGGAATGCCAGTTATTGCGATTTTGATTACCCTTTGTTAGGATTCAGTTATTTCAAAGACACACTCGGATACGCAAGTTCCATACTATTCAAGTGTGATGTTGACAATAATGATGACAGTGGGACGCAGCAACCTATTGTGAAATCCAGAATTGCCGTGTACTTTCGCGGTGTCACTCGCAATTTTCATCCCAAAGAATTTCCAGAAATCCTAAAGGAAATTGGACCAGAAAATCTGGAACTGTCGTTCTGAATTCCACTAAGTAGGCGGCCTGAAAATTGTCCTAGCGCTTGTCGGCTGCTTTTCCAGGACTGTTGGTCGTAGGTTTCTGGCAATCTGGAAGATTTATTGACGACAAACCACTTTTAAATTGGACTCTGAAAAATGTACGTAGAAAATGCAGCTAACGATTCCCTGTAGAGTTGCCCTTCGAGCCGCTAACTTCGTAACCGCTGATTAGTGCAGCAACTTTTCGCAGGAGTGGTCGTTATCGGGAGGCTTTCAAAATATGGCCGCGCAAGCGCGAACTGAATGAGATTTGGCAGAAAGCTGCATGCTAATCTTACGCTCTTTACAGATTTTGGATTGTGGGCTTTTGTTGAAGCTCTTACAGCTTTAGTCAAGGAAACAGAAAAGACTTGGATGTCTGTAGTAAGTTCAAAGTTACTTAGTATCTTTGGTTCACCAATGAGAGCAGTTGTTTTCCGAGTTTCAGTAGAACTATTTAAACCAAAGAAATGTTTAGATATCCTTGAAGAAGTTAAACTGATGCATCAATGAATTTTCTATTCACGCATATTTAGGCAAGACGTATTTTCTTCAGCACCGATAAAGTTCATCATTGATGATATTTGATCAGAAGCAGAAAGATTGTAAGCTTTCCACTTTTTAACTTTGTATTGCTGGTGCGTGTGCATCGTCCAGGGTCCACAGTCCTTTCAACGCTGGACTTCACAAGAGAATAATGTAAAAATAAGAATATAATGGGAGTACTTACAAACAGCTTCAAGTCCAATGCTCTACTGCGAGAAATATTAAGCTGAAATTGATAAGAGGGCTAAAGTATCAAGCCTTACAGAAACAAATTCCGCAGTTTTAATGTCAGAATGAATAGTTTACATAATATCCCAGGGAAATATTCGAAACTGAAAATTGTTTGAATGGCTATGGACAAATTTTCCTTTTTAAGAGACGCAAAATTGAGTTCAAGTTCATTTGCTGAACATTCAGAGGACAGTGATAGTAATCAATATCATCCCTGGACTTGATGAATGAATGTAGAGCTTTGAATTCTCTTATAGTCCAGAAGCTTAGAAAGCAGCACATATCACTTCCGCCTCGCGGCCTATAATTACTGCAGAGATAAAACTTGTAACATAGATGCCTGTTTACTTTAGTCGGTAAAAATTTGTTTTATCTTGACGAGCTCAACAGTACAGGATTGGGAATGGAAAAAGAATTTAGAGAGTGTGAAATATTTTTACAGAGCGAGCTGCATCACTTATAGAGCTTTATCTTTTGTTCACATAAAGGAATGTTTGTTTAGTTGTTTGCCTCGCGAATGACTGTAATTCTAACTCAATTATACCCGCCGCTGATTTTTTGTATGAGTATTCAGTATTAGAAAGAAATTTTAAAAGTGATGGGAAACGTTAAAAATACGCATTTACAATATTTTAACGCATGCACACATTTTGTTCTGGGCACATGCACAATGTTGTGTTTTTTATCAAAATGTTGTTGTCACTTTTCATGGATGGTTTTTCAAGAGTTCCGGTAAGCTTTCATAAAAAAATAAGTTGTGACTCTTCACGCAAACGCAAGTTAAATTATTCAATCTGAACATTAAACACAACGTTTTTTAAAAATAGATCCGTTCGAGTGATGATTCGAAACTTTGGCTCAGGTTTTAATTAACGACTACTAACACAACAATTGGCTTGCGTTCAGCACGACAGTATTTCAATTCATCATAGTAGAAACTTTCTTTGTACATTGAGAGAGATAAGCAGTTGGATTTTAGATACCAGAATATCTCATTGCCGCTTCCGACTTTGACTTTCCTTAAAACGTCTTTAGAACTGACTTAGAAGTTACGAATGTATCGTACGTAGACATGACGCTGATTGTGATGTACTTCAATGGAGAGTAAATTCTGATGAAAATTACAGTGCGTGTAAGCCATGTTACACTATCACAAAATTACTGTATATGTAAGTTGGATTGCAGTGTTACACAAAATTACGGTTCATCTAAGTCATATTACACCAATGCAAAGTCAGTGTGTGTGTAATTCATATAACCGAGTTACAAAGTTACGGTGTAAGCAAGTCATGTTACAGCAATACCAATTCATAGGGTGTGTAAATCACGTTACTGTAATACCAAGTCACGGTATGTAAGTCATGTTACAGCAATACCAAGTCACGGTGTGTCAGTCAAGCTACAGCAATACCAAGTCACGGTGTGTAAGTCATGTTACAGCAATACCAAGTCACGGTGTGTGTAAGTCAAATTACAGCAATACCAAGTCACGGTGTGTGTAAGTCATGTTACAGCAATACCAAGTCACGGTGTGTAAGTCAAGTTACAGCAATACCAAGTCACGGTGTGTGTACTCATGCAGTGTACCTGTGTAGAAACTTTGCTCAAAACCAGCTCCAGGTTCCACCCACCCAACATTGCGCGGCAACCCAGGCACCGTTAAGCCCCCTGGGCTCTGTCTCTCTTCAAGATCGATGGTATCGCCTCAAGTTGAGTTCTTCCATCAAAGCGTCTTGCAGACACGAATCTCGCCTAAGAGATTCTCCCAAACCCAGAGTTTCAGAGATCACAAGCCTCCAAACTGACGTGGCTTTGCTCCTGTGCGGCCGATTATCCGTACGGGTGCAATTCCAATTCACGAATAAGATTTGCAGCGAAAAACTTGGAATGATTTACAAGGTGGAGTAAAATGATCTACTAGACTAGTGAGTTCAATAAATATGACCAGGAACAAAGAATATAAAATGTACACGTATTTGCCAAATATAATTTTCATAAAACTTTATTTTTTGTTTAGCATTTCTCTGCACGTTTTTTGTTCTTAACACTTTTCCGCTTTAAATCAACCTACACAATGTGTCAGATCATTATGCAGCATTTCGTATTTTCCGACAGTCTTGTGATTCCGTCAATGGCCAAAGGTTGAGTCATCAGGAGATAGCTCTTGTTTCAGTCTCTCATTAAACTTTTAATGGAACACTACCTGGTATATGGACGTAGAATCAACGTCACACATAAAAATTGGCAGCAGAAACCAAAAAAGTGAACACATGGATGTCGTATCATTGGTACGAACTATTTTATTGATTATAACGATATCGCTAACAGAATCGGTGAAAAATTTGTAAATGAAATTATTTCACTCTTGATGTTTCAGTTTGAAGATTTGAGTTCATAGAAGCAGATACCTTGTTGCTATGTAGGATTTTACTCAACTGATGGATTTTCTTTCACTTATCATCGTGCACATCCTTATTTGGTCGTTTCATCCTTAGATTTGTAGTTCTGGTGTTTGAATTTCTTGAAAATCGCTTTAATTTTTGTTTCTCATTAATAAGATTAAGATTTCTGTAATTGGGTTGAGTTATGAAAAAAAAACTGGTATCAGACACACATAAGCCAGGCTACGCTATCCATACACTCGTATGTTTTTATAGCTCGTCAATTATTGGTTCATGTTCCTTTCTTCATCACTGAGCTCACACATCTACACCCTCTAATGTACATCAGCCCACATTCTACACACCACACGTTACAACATGCAGCTATGATTCTCGGCCTTTATTCTCTTAATCCTTTTTTTAAATGGATTTCAGACTGTGATTCCCCAGAGTGTGTGCCTCACAGCTTTGAACAGTATGTATAAAAAATTAAACTTCAAATGCTTATAGCGAGCCAGAACAGAAACTCATATATCCAGGAAGGACGTCACGTGCATGCAACACCGTATGAAAAACTTGCGTCATTTAGTACTCGTATGATGCAAGGACAGTGCCTTGTGGCGCTTGTACTTGTCACTAGGCGAGTCATTGTATAACTTTTACCGGGTATGGGTTCTTTCAATGCTGCGTAAATGCACGGCTAACAACGGTACCTTAAATTATTGTAGTTAAATAAAAACAGAACCTAATGATCAGCTTATATTTCCCGTGACCCAAAGACAGGCGTGTATTTTAGCAAGCTCTTCAGCATTCACGAAAAATTATGAATGAAGCAAACTAAGGTTCATCATTTAGCTTTTGGATGTTTTCCCGTAGAATTACTTTGCGTACATTTTAGTTAGAGTATTCGTGGATAGGGATATGAAGCAATGAGTTGTCCGCTGATTATAATTTGATATGTCAATTTTATGTTTGTTGATAATGAGTGCTGGTAAAGTTTGCTTTCAAACTTAAATATGAAAACGAGAGAGTGCCAACAAATTTAAAATTTAAGTATAAATATTTGCAAAACAAATGAAATTTTTCGGCAGCAGAAAACGGAAAAATCGTTTCCAATGAAGAATTTCGTCGTGTGTTAAAACACATGAAATAAAACGAAATGATAATTTTCGTTAGAGTGACTTTTTCTTCTTCATGAAAATGACATGTATGTAAACCACTAGATTAATTTTTCTACTAGCATACATACAGCTTACCTACGTATAGGTTTATTATCATCGGTCAATTTATAAAACGACTTGTCTGTAAACTACTAGATTCATTTCTGTACTAGCATACATACAGCTTATCTGCGAATTGGTTTATTATTATAGGACAACTTATACAGGTCGATTATATTTTGAACAACTGTATTGAGTAACTTCTCGCCATCCCTTAATATTCACGAACACTTCGCTGTATAATTTTTACTGAGACTCTTGACTTCGATGCAATTGTGTACATGAACAAGCACTCAGCCACGTCACTAATTCTATGAGTAGTTCCATTTAATAGAAGAGAAAAAATATAATTGTATCTTAGGTCTTTTCTACGTCTAACTGAACGGAATAAATCGCGTTTAAAACTCTAGAATTCAATGATTCTTGCGGATTTTTGTTCCCTTCCCAATCCAACTGGTGATTGAGTTAAAATTGTCCGATACTCTAACGAAGTGTCTAATTAAATCACGGCTTTTCAACAGCTGAATCAAAAAATTATGCAAACAATGAATATTGTTTATGTCTTTATAACATATGAAAAAATTCTTACGAATAATACTCCACGAGAGCTACAGTTTAATTTTTGAGGAGTAGTTGGTGTTTCACAATACTTCTCAAGCGTGATTTTTTAAAGGTTTAAGATGGAAGATATATAATTACTCATTAATTACTATATGAAGATACATAATATACATTAAACAACCAACAGTTCTCGTGTTTTACATTTAAAGTAAATTTTCAGCTTGATAAAAACAATCGCGTGTACACCTGAAATGAGCACAAATTTTAAATTATGAATCATCAATAATAATGATACTGCAAACTTTTAAAAATATCTCCTAACCGTTAAGAAACTATTCGAATATGAAGCTATTGAAGCCAGCCAGTTTCGACATTAAATCAAACCATGGAGAACATCTTTTCCAATCCCTAATATTTTACTATATATTTTCAAGCCCGCGAGACATGCCACCCAATCTGACCGAAGGCACTCGCATATTCATCTCTCAGTTCCTGTCTCTTGCTACACTTTCGTGAACCCACCGATGATCCCACTGAGGAAAATTATTCTAGAAGTCGATGACGGTATCCATGACATGGTTGGAAAATGCGATTCTTTTGTTCAGGTTCGCATGGTCTTCAGGTATAGTGGCTTTAAGGGCGATGTCGTCGGTGGCGTGGTTGAAGTAACGGATGCAGTTCACGAGCTCAATGTGCTGCATGGTGGCTGGATGCCGGCAAGAAAGACTGAAAAAGCTTTCAGGGCTCGCTGGAAAGTAGAGTTCAATTTTGTGAAAATGTTTTTATGTTGTGAGATTGAGATATATTTTTGGTTTCTAATGCAATAGGCAGTGGCTAGTTGATGGGGTTTTTAAAATTCAGTTCAGTTGTTCTAACCAGTTAGTCATTTTATGGACAATATCACATGACATTCTGTAAGTAACATTTTGTGCCGTGTCCGTGAGTGAAAACGTTGAAGTGTCTTTCCTGGTCAGAGGTAACAATAATACCTTCGAAAAAGACTCCTGATGTAATCATAGGGATGAATACACTACCCAATATCAAACTTCATGTAATAGCAACTAACATACAGTAATACTTTGAAATATTTATTCTAGAAATTTAACGATTACTCAACTCTTGAAAACAAGTTTAAGGCGAACACAACTCATGGTGTTCAGAGAAATGCAGTGACTGCGAACCAAGACAATTTTGAAAAAATATCAGCATTTCACTGATGCACTCAGGGTAGCAAGCCTCGCTGTTAGGCTGTATTGTATGTTCTTTCATAACAAACTCTTACGATATTAGAAGGATCTGGGTGAGCTTGTCAGGCTGCAAGAGATACAAGACTGTCTCTGTGTGCATACAAATTTAGTTTACTGACTCAGACAAAAGCCAGAAGACTGAGATTATTTTGCTCCCCCAAGTATACATTTTCAGTGCTCACATAAAAATTGGTCAGAAAATTAAACCAATTGAATACTTTTAAAAATGTGTAATTTGAAACAATTGTGGTACTGTAATTTCTGGCTGACTGGTATGTGAGAAATAGATGCAATTTTCCCAGCCATCGCATACCTTCGTCTCCATTGACGTACGCTGTGAGACTTACACTTGTGTTCAACCACGAAACAACCTTGATGGTGCACCATGCGCATGTTTGATGCACCATGCGCATGTTTGGGGCACCATGCGCATGCGCAACTGCACTAATAGTTGCAACGGGTTAGTCGTATTTCATTGGACGTAAATGTAGACTACGGTTTGAAAATAACTCATGACGAAATTAACTTAGGAAGCTATCAAAACTATTTTCATTCGGGTAAAAATACATTCAAGCTTTGAAGTTTCAAAATTAATACTTACTTTAAATATAAAGTGTTATAGCCTATATAAAATCTCATTAAGCTTGCGTTCTACTTAAAATTCCGATTGCAATGCTACATGCCTCAATCCCTTTACGTTCCATCAAAATTAAACTTTAATCTCGTAGCGTTCTACAATCACCAATCCCACGTTGTTAGAATGCAGTTATTCTACGTAGTTTATAACTTAAAAACGAGGCATAGGCACCCCAAGGACACTCTGAAACTTGTTCTGGCTTGCTTTAGATCAAATAAAACGAGTGCTTTAAGAGGACTCTCATGCAATAATTGGCAGTTTTTTCCTTATGCAACAGCGGAGCAAGTTGTCCATGCTCCTGTTGGCTTGCTTTACTTCACGTTCCCATATATAATATCTTCTTCTTAACAGAAAGATAGCATTTTGTTCGCCAGAGTCTGAGGATGTTCACATCGTACATTGTATAAACACTTCTTCTTCTAATGACTGAGTTATGTAATTAAAATTCAGCGCATGAACAACTAAATCAGTTTCTTCTTGATTGAAGTACTTGATGACATTGCTTCTGCAAACTGTTAGTAGAATTTTTCATTTCAGTTTGCTTCATTCACACTGCATAAGCGTGTAGAAATACATTGCAGGAGATAAGTATAGAGAAGCAATGAAATAGGTGCATAAGTTAGTATTTTTCCTGCTGAATTGGGGGCTTAAATATTTTGTACCAGATTTCAATGGAAACTGAGACATATTAACGATGAGATCTTGTCTACAACATTCTCCAAGCAAAATAAAAATATGAGTTCCAGCGCTTGATGGTCGGTGCTTTGCACGTGGCTTTTGCTTGTATCTCAGGTTCAGGAAGGTCTTCTTTTCGTACGTTTCCTCCACCATTTAAAAAAATTGGCAGTTTAGCAGTCCGTTCATTCTAGCCGCACCTTAGCGATATAAGTGGTTCTTTGGTTTTACACTGAAGATGTTGTCCATTCTTCAATAAAATAATGTCTTTTGGAAAATTGAAGAGCTGCTAGTTTTTAATTTGAAAATGTTTTAAATCATTCTCCATGTTGCCAGTTTACTGCTTCAAACTATTTCATTTAGCTGAATAAAATAAAATAAAGGAAACCGTAAACTTTTGCGTAAGCTGTAGTGTTGATTTCCAAGCGCCACAAGCATGTTTAAAAATGTTGTGACACCTGGAATACATTGATCAAAGGATGCATTTTAATTTTATTTTTTCGGCCAACATCGAAAACATATTTTCAATATTATTATCACAATGACAGTTTTCAAAACATTTTATAAAGCAAAAGAACTGTTCCTCGAGCAGAAAAATTCTACTACATATTTTAATTTTCAAACGTTGAACACACTCTGTTTGCGCATTCAATATTGATGATTTTAACACCACGAGGTAAGAAGCCTAAGCCTTCAGAAGATGAAAATTCAACAGCAAATGTGAACATAGTGACAGTTAAACGTTTTTATATCAGCGTGTGTGGGTAAAATGAATGTCACAGGATTTTTCTCCCATTTTAGGCTTAAAAATGATAGAATTTAAATTTTTGTAACGAACTAAAAAGATTCGATTGGTGTTTATTGATCCACAACATGATGCTTGCTTGTTTCTTAGATCCAGTGATTTTATTTATGGCTCACATTATACTTCAATAAATTCATGCTGTTGCACAATTGCATTTGTTAATGCATGCTAGAATATAAAAAATCTTCACTTCATTTACGATCATTTTTATGAACAAACTTAGATTATTAGTCAAACTGCTGTTGCCTCTACGAGCCCTTGAAAAAATCATGATAAAGTTTGTTCTTGAGATTTATGTATATACTGCTACATTTAAACTCCATAACGGTGCCCCACATTTACAAAATTCTTGTACAGCATATCTCGTAAGTCGTTTTCCTCGTAACACGTACAATTTGTCACACATTAAGTGATTGTTAAATGCGTCTCACTCGACACATCTATCATTTAATCGCATTGAATCCAGTTTTTTGCATCGTAAAAACTGACTTATATGCATGAGGATAAATACAAGTCTTAAATCGTACAATTTTATGACAGGGTAGCTGACAACTATCATACAAGGTCAATCTCGGTTACTTTTTGTAGCATACGGTAACAGCAGGCTGTTCACACAACACTTTTTTTCAACTTTGCAGATAATAAACATTTCATTATCAATTCTCAAGTATATTGAATAAAATGAGAACGCACGAGTTCATTGATAAACTATGCCGAAGTCCATTTTTATTTCCCAGTCTTGCTAAAAAATATCCCGTGATATTTTCCCATACCAAGAGAATGTCTCTTACATGATAGGTACTTTTGTCTATTCCTTATGAAGTAGCTGGTATGGGGTCAACTAAAAGAGAGAGGAGCTTTTCAGTTGCCTTGCTTCTGGCCTCCAGCTGAAGATAACCAAAGAGATGACGACATAGCAGTCTTACAAACCGTCGTCTGTATTGAAGCTGCAGCTCGCCCCAAAACCTGCAGTTGAGGGAAACAAATATTCGCACAACAAGAAATTTTTAATCTAATATACATTTCAAAAATGAACAAAGTTTTTATTCATATAATAATTGTAACCAGGTCCACGATGACGAAATATGCATAGAAGACAAAGGAAGTTTTGATATAAATGAGTAAAAATATATTTTCCAAGTTTTAGGTGAGAAAAAGATTCGTGCGAAATAAATTTTAAATTTAAAGCCCTCATTTGTTTTTTTTCATGATTGTTCCAATATAATATTCTAGATTGTTCCAATAATATAATAAATAGTTATTTCTGACCTAAAAAATAGAAACGAGACATTCTGCATTGGTACTTCGTACATTAAGGATATCATGGTATAAGGTAAAAAAACAAACCAATATACATAAAAAATCAATTGTTAAATTATAGAAGAAAATCAAAAGCCGCGGGAAAATAGAAAACAAAATAAATATTCCTTTTATTACTATTAACTTATTTTTGTAAGACATAAAAAGATATAAACTGTTGAAAACAAAAGAACATCCGGTGCTCCAGTAAGATTTCTTTCAGCTCTTCGAATAGATTGCTACACCAAGTTTAACAAAATCCAACGATTACTAGTAAAGATCTGTAAAAAGATTATTTTTATCAGGAATGAGTGTTGTTAAACTTAGAATATGCAATGAAATTGATAAGAACAACCTAAAGTCAGACTCGCCTAGAAAAAGTGCACTGCTGTTGAAAAGACCCAGAAATATCCGGATAGAATTTGTTCGTGAACATACTAATAAGCAAAAATCATTCTAAGAATAATTTTTCTGAATTGATGAAACTAAAATCAAGCTTGTTGAACTTAATTCAAGAAATCATGTATGGAGGAAAAACAGTGCTTCCTTCAAACCGAAAAACGCAATTTCAACAGTGAAATTTTATGAGAAGCATCATAGTTCAGAAATGTCTCTGGACAAGATACAAGGAATATATGTAGCCGTAGTAGATGGTAGAATGAATCCGGCAGAATATGAAAATATCTTAAAACAAATTTATTCATTTCAGCTGAAGCTTGAACTTAATGAGGACTGGGTCTTCCAACAAAATAATGACTCTATTTGTATAGCAAAATCTACAAAGCAATGGTAAACTGAAAATAATGTCGATACACTAAAATGACCAAGACTTAAACCCAATATAAAATATGTGGCATCATTTAAAAATTTAAATCCAATCGAAAGCTCAAACATACATTTCAGATCTTAAGAACATTAGCAAAAAAGAATGGAAATACGAACAAGAATTTGAAAATCGATAATGGAGTACTATAAGAAAGGATAAGTCAATGTTGAAGTGGATGATGGTTATACTACAAAGTATTATATAGTTATAATGTAGGAGTATTTTTTTTTTCGTTAACCATTTTTAGCGCCTAAAATTGAAGATTGTGTTTGAATTTACCTATTTTACAACTTTATGTTTTCGATGCATATTCCTTCATTATGCGCCTGTTTACAATCGTTGTATGAATAAAAACTCTTTAACCTTGGTGAAAGTTTATTGAATTAAAAACTTCTTGGTGTATTCATATCGTTTAAACGATTCTAAGTACATATGTCAACAGTTTGACACGGTTCATACGGACATTGAGGATGTACATGTGCATAAAATATGCATCGTCTCTATGAAAACAGCATTTAGGATACCTGCTGAAAGACTGGCAATCAATTTTGCTATTCTATTCAAAACACAAGCACCTACATAGTTCTACAATTGAAATAAATCTTCGTCCACATCTTAAACTTCCAGTGTGATGTAACATGCACATATTTACAAACCGTCTGCCTATGGTATGAAATAGCCCCAGGCATCGCTTGTATGTACTTCATAGACGTGTATATTCCCAAACAATTTGACTAATAATAAAAAAGCTCGAAGCAACTCTCGTACCTTGTAGTAAATTGCCACGTGTACCTAAAAAATATTATACGACAAATGAATGAGATGCTACAACTACACCATCGTATTTGGTGATACTAACTATTATTTTAAACGTGATTTTCCTTTCAAGCGAAGGACACCAGAAGTCTGGCTACGAAGGTCACAAGTGTCTAGGGGAGAGTATATAAGAAGTGAGAGGTGGAATTGAAGTCAGTTCAGCTACCGACACAACTTCCTCCTGCATCATGCGTACCTACGTAAGCATTATTGAACTCATACCCTAAATTTGTATCATAAATTCAATACGAGTTTGCAGAATAAATGGCAGTCTTCTAACTGTATTCTATGTCATAAGAATACCGTCAACGGCATAGATAATATTCTCAACGATCATGTGTAGGTGACCAAATACCATTTAACAAAAAACTTTTCATCGAACTTTGATTTTCTTTAAATTTAAGTCAGTGGGTACTTTGCAAATAAGGAGAGACCAAAGTGGCGAAGAAAATGTCAGACAGATCGTTTGAAGTTTTGACAAGGCTCAGACATTAGATAATAGGTTTAACGCCTATGTAATCTTCATCAATCACGTACAGGGAGGGAAGATCACTGCAAAACAGCACTTGTTGTCATCATAGATAATATTTGTTGTCATTCATAGAGCCATGAGTGCATCACTGTTGTACGTTACTTAACTGTACAGATGCAAGCATAGGCTTGCACAGTCCCATACAGAACTGTACAATCGCGCTCATGACTGCACAGTCTAACACAGCACTACACAGTCCCGCACAGTCTAGCACAGGATTTTTATAGGCCCAGTAAACACTAAGTGCAATAACAGCACAGTTGTCTTTGATGCTCTATCGTACCACGCTGCAATTTTTTCCTTAGAGTCTCCCTCTATGAGCCTCGTAGTCTTAGTTGTTAATATGAAAATTATTTCCAACAGCTCATCGTCTGCTTCTTGGTGGCTGGGTGCGTTGCCCTTCCACGGGATTTGGACATTGTGAGTAAAAAAGTATTTCTTTCTTTTCTTAATTAGATTATCAAATTATAAGCAATCTATTTTTGTAACCCTACAAGTAGTTTCATTTGTCACATGAGAAAACGAACATTGGATTAATACGTGCTGCATATATCACACTCGATATTCTTTATGTTTAATACTTAATATCATCTTTCGTGGCACATACATTAGCTTATATATTGAAATATTCTTACGGATTTCATTTTTGCAGGATGCCTTCAATACTGCTGTGGAAGAATCGATCCCTACTTTGTTGGAATCTGTTGCGGGCAAGTCCCCGGCCGATGCCATCCGCCCCTTGAGCGACTCCATCATCAACATGGTGAGGGAACACATCCCTGAGGAAGACAAGGAACTGTTCAGAAAAAACGTTGAACTGACCAACTCTCGGCTCGATCAAATTGTAGATCTTGTCAGGCAAATACCCCGCATTGACTTCAGGTCTTCACTGGGAGGCGACGAAAACGTCGACTTGCCTGTCGTCGTCGTGCCTGAAATTGAAATTGCTCTCTAATTTCATTGAATATAATTCACATCAAACAGAATAAATAAAAATGTGTCTAACATTCTATTGTCAAAGCATCTCTCCAAATGAATTTTTTATTTGCTGAGCTATATGTGAAACTAGATTTCTTTAATGGACTTATAGCAGTAAGATAATTTCTACTAGGAGGAACAATTCTTTCACTCTACATTCATTATAAAGTAATTTGTATCGTTTTATGCATCCCAAAAGTATTTAAACTATTAATTCTTTGTATCGGTCATGTAACTTCATGTAAAACTAAGGCTATCATTTCTGACTTTCTGGTAAGAAAATATATCTTAGCAAATAATAAGAAACATTTTGAAAATGAGGGTGTGAGTGATCAGACTATTAAAAAATTTTGCTACGAAAATTGATGTTTATAAATAAACTCTTGAAATTTATTCTATCACATTGTATTGCTATATCCTTCATCATTGTAATGAACTCGTGCAGTGATAAGCCGCTAATTATCATTCATGGTCATCAAATAAGTAAATTTCCCTGTCCACATTTAGTTGAGAAATAATAAATTTGTAGTTTCAGTTAACTGTTGATGAGCGTGGGAGTACACTTGAACAAGTTTTTCATTTCTTAGCTTAGACGTACAAATGCCTACAAGCAAGAATATAACGACAGATTGAACAACCGAATTCAATTAACTATATAAAGTATATAAAAAATAATATATGAATGCCTCGCATACCCTTCATCCAAAACTGTCTCTGTCCTCAAACATTTCTTGTGTCAACTGCTAAATTTACCCCAGAAAAATCTTGACAAGAAATAATCTAATGGCTTTAGACAATTGGTATGAGCTGCAGTATCCCAAACAAATTCTCTCTGAGACAGTCAATGATCTGTGGGACGTCGCTGAGATTCTCTTCTTCGAATACGAACATGTTACATAAATCTTACTTAACAAATCACGTGTGGTCATTACCCTCAACAACGATTTGGTTGAATTAATCGAATTAGTTTTGCACGATGTCCATAAAGTCTCTTTACGCTGTAACAAATCTTTTGTAAAGCAAATGAAAACAAAATGAGAAAAAACGTAAAGCTTAACTAATAGTAAATATTGAAGTTTTCAAGTTTGAGTTCATACGCTGGTATACAACACAGGACTCAATTTCTTACCATGTTCGCTGTAGTGTAGCCTCATCCATTGGGGCCAAAGGCATCAGGGATTTATGTCCTTTTTTGCTGAATACCCGGTATTTTCAACGAAAAACATAGAAAAAGTCCATGTACAGTAGAATTCCATTAAACTGGCAGTCGCTGGCCAAGCTTTATATATTTATTCTTTATGTGTTTTCTATTTAACTCTTTCAAACAATTGATATTGTTTTCCTTTTATGTCTAGCGTGTCTATGAATTGTTTGTGGTTACTTGGGTGATATCAACCGGCAACTGCAAAGTCCCATGGGTGCCGGTTAAAAAGACCTACTGTATTGGAATTTAATAATCGAGGTCCTGCGAGAATTGAACCTTCTGGTCTAGAAATGTTTGACTAAGATACCCACATACGCGCAGTTCCCGATACGTTGGTGCATCACCTTGGTGAAAAGGAGAGCTCAATTCTGTTTTTCAAACAATGATACAGGGTGCGGCAACATAACTTCCTTTTTTAAGATGCGTTTTGCTTTGAAAAAAGAAAGTCATTTTGCCGAACATTGTATAAGCCTGCAAACTGTACAAAAGCTTGTCGGGCACGAATGAAGTTTTCCTTCGATATTTTTGATCGTCAACTCTTCCATGCATCGAAAACTGTCTCTCGGTACAAAAATTTCATGTGTAGTGCACGCATTGACTGTCGTGAGTGTGGATGTTTTCCGTGCTTAATCCTGAAATTACGTTAAATCTGCGTATCTGATTTCGTTACAGTAAACTAAAACACACAATTTAGATTTTCTTGAGGCATAGTCAATTTTTCCGGGCTTATAAAAATAGAAAAACGTTTTCGTGCCATTAGTAAGGCGAGGGAAAAATCAACATCAACTGTTGTTAATTGTTTGAAATAGAAATCCTTTGTTCTGAACGCGTATCATGGAGAACAAATCCATCAGTTTGGTGACTGTAATCAATGAAAATTAAATACTAACTGTCGGCAGGACTGCGTTTGTGAGAACGAGGAATTCATGACACTTAATTTCAAACGTTATTTTCTACGGTTGAAAAAAGTAGAAAACTTTACGACAGCATGTATCCTATTGGAACTAAACAAAAACAATAAACCGTTTTTTCATTTTATGTTTGACTTGTAGTAGTTACTTGATTCTTTTGGGAGTTCAGTTAAATTCGGCCAGATAAATCATCAGTTTATGAGTCGTTGTTTCAAATTACTCATTTATCGATACGTAGCAACGGGAAATAATTTTAACAACCATAACAGTGAACATGGTTGAGTCCGTCAATTTGTTTTACAGTAGGTAAATCTGTGTTTCATGATACTTAAAAGGTTCAGACCCCAAACGTTTACTTCTCATTTGCACAGTTTTCTGAGACCCTTGTTCTAGCCTTGGAGTGAGCAGAACAACTTCTCATTAGAGCGATCTTTGTTCAGCTTTGAAGCAAGACGTCTAACCCCCGTAGACTTTCAGCACATAGCAGACTGTAGCATGAGTACTCTGGAAGCCATCGCTTGTTAAAATATGGCCTGAGAGATTAGAGTCTATTTGTGATTAGAGTAATATTGACTACAAAATTTAATTTTAAATGCTTGAGTGGAAGAAAATTAAAATGCTGGTGAATAAATGATGGTAAAAATCATGAAACTTTTATAAAAAAACAGGACTTTAACTCAGCGTCACGGTTTTAATGTGTTACGTGCACTGACCAAGCTTTTGTTAGACGAAAAAGTTAGCAAAAAAACGAAAATGTGCAGGAGTCAAAACCAAAAGCTCACAACTCATTTGTTACTGAAGTCAATGCTCTGTTTGTCCAAATCCGCATTCAGAGAAATAGGAAACTGAAGGAAACTCTTTCGATCATTGAGCCACTCCAGGAGTGGGACTCCGGTATTTGTTCTAACTTGTGTAGACTTAGGCAGATGAAACTTGAGTAGACTTGTTGAGACTTATGCATACTGCGTACACTTGGGAAGTCTAGAGCAGACTTATGGAGACTTGAGCAGACTTGTGGAAACTGGAACAAATTGGTAGAGACTTGAGCAAACTTCTGGAGACTTGAGCAGACTTGTGGGAACTTAAGAAGACTTGAACTCCCTTGTGCAGTCTTATGGAGACCTAAGCAGACGTCTGTTCTTTTGTGCAAGCTTGTGCAGAGTTATGTGTAGTGATACACTGCAGCGTAGTACGTAAATAAATACAAATGCTGCCGGTGATGTCGTTTGTGTTGTATATAATATTATTGAAATGATAAATATTTTATTTCATTTTTTAGCTTCTTGAAAACTCCTTGCGTTAAATACCCTTGAAACATCATAAAATTTGGTACAAAAATATTGGAAAATATTTCTTGAAGCAAAGTCAGTCGAAATGTCAGCCGAGCTTTTTCATACAATCTAGCAAAAAATTCCTTTCGTAATCGAAAGGACAAAGGAAACTGACCCTAAGTTAAGGCTTTTAGGGTGACGCTTATTTTCTTCTATTATGATGATAGCCAAACTGTGGTTAGAAGCTCAAAATGATGACTTTATTGCAGCGTTAGACGACCTTCGTGTTACTCATATACTTTCCTTGATAATGATACACTACATTTTTGTCAAAGAATATTCTATGTAAACCTAAATTATTAAAACTATTCTTGTCATATTGATGTGAACTGATTTCTCAATTGATTGCATTTTCCTTCAAGTATAGTATCAGAAACTAACAAGGCGACAATTTTCGATTTAATTTATTTAAAACCAATACAAATAATGAAGTAATGTACCTCCTGCATCAGAGCACTCTTTGTAGCCTACAAAATTGAGACAAAATATTCAAGCTTGAAGTGACGTCAAACATGAACATTCACCATGCGAGTTCATCAAGGAGTCACCAAAACAGCTAAAATATTTATACAGGATGCAGCAACATAACTTCCTTTTTTCAAAGTGCTTTGATTTGAAAAAAATTATGTTGTCGCACCTTGTACTTCATTACATAGTAACTCGGTTCTCTTTCTTAGATGTCAACACGGGGCAATCAAGAGATTCCATTTTTCACACGCAATTTTCACAGGCGATTATTTCAAAGTGACAGCAAAAATTGCAATTAGTAAGGTGTATTTTAGGTTCTCTTTCATCGAGAAACCAACGTTACAACAAAAAAATTAAAAGTTTTATATATATGTACACACACACATACACACACACACATATATATATATACTTGTTGAGACTTACTTAATATATATATATGACTTACATATATATACTTCTATTCTACAACTTAACATTTTGACTGTTCATGAAGTACATACGCGCAAAATATTTCAGATTCGTAAATTCATGACGAAGTTTAATTTGTTTACCCAGTTTTTTACTTAGTCTAAATTTGCACTTCATGCAAGAAAACTGGGGGCAGTTTTCTTGCATGCCCCCAGCAAATATTCTTTCAACGACTTTCACTCAAATTCCATTCAAAGATTTGTTTAACCCACCTTTTATTCTCCATTCGCTCAATTCTCACCTTATAATTTAACACAGCATTTACCATTCTTTCAGAAAACAGACTCCACCCTAGATTCCCTCTAATAGCTTCTACAGCCGTTCATTTTAGGGTACCTAATGCCAAACGCCCTATCCTATTCTGCAGTACCTATAACTTTTTAAGGTCTCCTCCATTCCATGCCACAACATTCATGCCAAACATTATGCTAGGTACTGCAACATACTTCCAAATTTGTCTGACACATTCATACTTATTTGCTCTATATTTAGCCACACTGCTTAGTCTTCCCCACCACTGCATAGCTTGTACCACTTTCTCACCTTTTGGTGTCTCGACTACACCTACACAGTCTAGTCTTCCCTTCTCAAATTCTTCTGCCAGGTCATCAAACTTTCCTACCTTCCATCCATGCACATTTATGCATCCAAACTTTACAACATTTTCAGTACATTTATATACTCTTTTTTCATTAACTTTCTTTCAGTCCATTCTACCCTCCATGAGGAGATGCGTAGCGATGATCCAGCGAATGAATCTCTGGGAAAGCTTTGTCTCCCCTTCTTGCAAAAGGTGGACTCCATCTCCCGAGAAACACCAAGCCTGGATCAGATTACCCATATCCAGGAAGCTCAAACCAACTTCAATCTTTCTTACACTTTGTGCTTTCATAGAAAGTATCTTCTCATGCAAATCTTTATTCACCTCCTTCCGCAATCGTTCATACTCCTCATTACAAGCCGGTCTTCTCAACAAACTTGTGATAGCCATTCTCACATTATTCTTTCGTGTTTTTTCAACCACTTTCATAATCGCATTCGCACATGATGAATCGCACACGATATTCGTATTTTTTTGCACATGTTTTAGCATTTATTCGAGTATTAAATCACAATTTAATATTAAAGAATTTCTTTAGAGAATTATATTTCGTGTAAGAAAGAAAATGAAAGATAATTCAAAATCATAGCTACAGTATTTACACAAAAAGATAAAAAAGACTATTGGTGCCTAGGACAGCCTATTTTTGGAACGTATCTAGGATGCTGTGACAGTTTTACCTTTATATGAGTTATAGTTTCATCAGATTCTGACAGTAAGGACTCATACTCTACACTGTAGAGCATTTACTGTGAAATTCAATTTTCCTTGTACATTAGGTAGTTGTTACTGTATGTGTCTGTAGTGTTAAGGGCCGTAGAATTATCTCGTAATTCTAACTCGTTCAAAAGCTTTTGATTTTTTCGTGTTTCAAAATGCAAGAAGTTTTCATTACCGGTACGGAAAAATATGTTCCTTGGTAGTTGGAAGCTGTTGCAGAAGCAGCAGGTGGACATGATCAGTAATCCGGACTCTGGTGGTCATGAGGCCATAAAGGATCAAACTGAAAGAATATTTACTAACAAAGTATATCGCTTTCAGAACAGTATCTGGTTCAACAGTTGAAACAGTTGAAATAAATTTCCTTAAGCTACTCAAGACTGCTGAGACGCTGCATGCGCATATCTACACACGCCTATAAATCTACGAACACGTTAATGTACAAATCTACAAATCAGCCATTGACAGTTCATGTCTTCCGCAACAATATTATAATGGACCTGGCATATTTGCATCAAACGTATCATTTTCTGCGCGAGGGAACGAGCTGCTGGGACTATGCCATCGTGTTTGGTGATACTAACTATTATTTTAAACGCAATTTTCCTTTCGAGCGAAGGACACCAGAAGTCTGGCTTCGAAGGTCACAAGTGTCGAGGGGAGAGTATATAAGAACTGAGAGGTGGAGTTGAAGTCAGTTCAGCTACTGACACAACTTCCTCCTGCATCATGCGTACCTACGTAAGCATTACTGAAATCATACTCTAAATTTGTATCATTAATTCAATACGAGTTTTCAGAATAAATAGCAGTCTTCTAACTGTATTCTATGTCATAAGAATACCGTCAACGGCATGGATAATATTCTCAACGATCATGTGTAGGTGACCAAATAACATTTAGCGAAAAACTTCTCATCGAACTTTAATTTTTTTAAATTTAAGTCAGTGGGTACTTTGCAAATAATGAGAGACCAAAGTGGCGAAGAAAATGTCAGACAGATCGTTTGAAGTTTTGACAAGGCTCAGACATTAGGTAATGGGTTTAACGCCTATGTAATCTTCATCAGTCACGTACAGGGAGGGAAGATCACTGCAAAACAGCACTTGTTGTCATCATAGATAATATTTGTTGTCATTCATAGAGCCATGAGTGCATCACTGCTGTACGTTACTTAACTGTACAGATGCAAGCATAGGCTTGCACAGTCCCATACAGAACTGTACAATCGCGCTCATGACTGCACAGTCTAACACAGCACTACACAGTCCTGCACAGTCTAGCACAAGACTGTACAGTCTAGCACAGGATTTTTATAGGCCCCAGTAAACACTTGGTGCAATAACAGCACAGTTGTCTTTGATGCTCTATCGTACCACGCTGCAATTCTTGCCTTAGAGTCTCCCTCTATGAGCCTCGTAGTCTTAGTTGCTATAATGAAAATTATTTCCAACAGCTCATCGTCTGCTTCTTGGTGGCTGGGTGCGTTGCCCGTCCACGGGATTTCGACATTGTGAGTGAAAAAGTATTTCTTTCTTTTCTTAATCACATTATCAAATTATAAGCAATCTATTTTTGTAACCCTAAAAGTAGTTTCATTTGTCACATGAGAAAACGAACATTGGATTAATACGTGCTGCATAAATCATACCCGATATTCCTAATGCCTAATACTCAATATCATCTTTCGTGGCACATACATTAGCTTATATATTGAAATATTCTTACGGATTTCATTTTTGCAGGATGCCTTCAATACTGCTGTGGAAGAATCGATCCCTACTTTGTTGGAATCTGTTGCGGGCAAGTCCCCGGCCGATGCTATCCGCCCCTTGAGCGACTCCATCATCAACATGGTGAGGGAACACATCCCTGAGGAAGACAAGGAACTGTTCAGAAAAAACGTTGAACTGACCAACTCTCGGCTCGATCAAATTGTAGATCTTGTCAGGCAAATACCCCGCATTGACTTCGGAAACGCCGACTTGCCCGTCGTCGTCGTGCCTGAAATTGAAATTGCTCTCTAATTTCATTGAATATAATTCACATCAAACAGAATAAATTAGAATGTGTCTAATATTCTATTGTCAAAGCATCTCTCCGAATGAATTTTTCATTTGCTGGGCAATATGTGAAACTAGATTTCTTTAATGGACTTTTAGCAGTAAGATAATTTCTACTAGGAGCAACAACTCTTTCACTCTACATTCTTTATAAAGTAATTTGTATCGTTTTGTGCACCCTAAAAGTATTTAAACTATTAATTCTTTGTATCGGGCATGTAACTTTATGTAAAACTAAGGCTATCATTTCTTACTTTCTGGTAAGAAAATATATTTTACCAAATAATAGGAAACATTTTGAAAATGAGGGTGTGAGTGATCAGACTAATAAAATATTTTGGTACTAAAATTGATGTTTATAAATAAACTCTTGAAATTTATTCTATCACATTGTATTGCTATATCCTTCACCATTGTAATGAACTCGTGCAGTTATAAGCCGCTAATTATATTATCATTCATGGTCAACACGTAACAAATCACGTGTGGTAATTACCCTCAACAACGATTTGGTTGAATGAATCGAATTAGTTTTGCACGATGTCCGTAAAGTCTCTTTACGATGTAACAAATCTTCTGTAAAGCAAATGAAAACAAATTGTTTAAAAGTGTAAAGCTTAACTTATAGCAAATATTGAAGTTTTCAAGCTCTCTAATTTTTCGATTAAAATTTGTTCGAAGAAGAAAACTGGGTAAACGAATTAGACTTTTTCATGAATTTACGAATCTGAAATATTTTGCGCGTATGTACTTCATGAACAGTCAAAATATTCAGTTGTAGAATAGAAGTATATACATATATATATATATATATATATATATATATATATATATATATATATATATATGTATATATATATGTATGTATATATGTATATATATATATGTATGTATATATATATATATATAACTTTAAAAAAATTTGTTGTAACGTTGGTTCCTCGATGAAATAGAACCTAACATACACTTTACAAATTAGAATTTTTTCTGTCACATTGAAAATTGCGTGTGAAAAATGGAATCTCTTGATTGCCCCGTGTTGACATCTAAGAAAGAGAACCGAGTTACTATGTAATGAAGT